>JABFPN010000423.1:0-48146 GCA_022817305.1 Leptoteleia sp. ZL-2020 | reverse complement strand
TTTTAAAATTATGTATTTAATTAATATAAAAAGAATACTTTAATAATCAGCTTACTTTTTTTATTTTAAAATGAAATATCATTAGAGGAATTTAATTTTATTTTAAGCAGATCATTTTTAAGAGTGTAACTTTTTTTCTCGGCGCAAAACCACCAACGTCTGCAAAATAAAAGAACGAAATAAAAACATCAAAATATGATTACGGTGAAAAGACGACGAAAGGAGAGGCGTGTATTTGCTCGTCGATAAGCCGACAGAGGGATAAAGAGAAAATCAAAGCCGATCGCAGGCGCGCGACCGCGATATAATAATTTTAATTAGTTCGGCCGGAATGTTAATTATTATACGGCACAGCGCGACATTCCGAATCTAAAATGTAAATCACGCGATTCCCGTAATTATATTTTCCCCGGCACGATTATGCAGATTTTTTTTTTAATAAGTAGAAAACGAGTGGATTGCCCGAGTGTCGGTACATCCGTCTGACGCGCCTTAATATGAATGTTGAACAGATCGTCGGCGGAGGTAACTTTCCACTTTTTCGCCAATACTAATGACGGTGACAAAATTCGAGAAGCACTTAATGGATTGGTACAACGCAGACGGCTTAATAAGATCGCATTAGAGCCTACACATTTCACGTTCCAACAAAAGCCTGCCCTGAGGCTCGAGGTAAGCATCGTCACGTCAATGCAATCAGAATCCCTTTCAACGCAGAAGAACCAATTATTTACTCGCGCGCGATATTAGCTCCCGCCGCGGCCCAATTTATTAATCCAATCGGTCCCCGATACCAGCCATTCGTTCATTTATTTTGTAATCAAAATTGTCCGGGTTAACTTTCGCGTCGCAGTGCCCCACTTTAACGCAATTACGCGGCCGGGTTTGATGAAATTGCAAAGATGAAAGGAAATTATATAAAAAGGTGTCAAAGAGCAGAATATTTCTCAACACGATACACCGAGTCTCCGTCATTTTTTTCTCTCTCTCTATACGTGTCTTCGCCCGTCTCTCATTTATATTTCGCCCAGCTTCCCCCCCCCCCCATCCCATCCCCAATCTCATCGCCCGCTAAAAGAGTCATTATAATGTAATTATTATTCTTTATTTATTAATCGCGAAAATCGTTAACAATCATTTTCATCCAACTTCGCAATTAATGAGCGAAACTGAGTTTCAACTCGTAACCCAATTTGAAAGTTAATGCCCGGTCGAGGGAATTTACAACACTTATTTGCTTTGTAATCGATAAAGCGCGTTACAATTTTTTCCCCCCGCTCTCTCCTTTTCCTTTCGATACCGCGACAAAATATATACCGAGGGAAATTTGTCGGCGGTTGTTACTGCATTTTAAAACAGTTCGGAATATGTATGCATTTATAGTCTTTTATTTAATGTGGCGTAGTATAATTTATAAAAGACGTTTTAAAAAGGAAATGTGCAAAAAGTAAAAACAAAAGTATTAGAGAAAAATGTCGTTATCAAAGAATAGAACCCCGTTAGCTTACAGTCACGTACTTTAATACCACTTTATGCCGCCAACAGTACCACAAATTCCGCCAGTCACGGATATTTGTGAAGTGAGACTTATATTTTATTTGACTTATATTTTATTAGACTTATATTTATATTTGATATAGTAATTTAAAAATAATATTAGAAAATATGTGAACAAGAAATAGAATCCGCCGGCCAATCGTGCCTGGAGAAATATCGGTCGTTGTCAAACTCTAATGTGGGATGGGTGTGGCTTAAATTTGTCCGGTCACGGATATTTGAGAAGTAATATCCTTAGCAGTAAACGGCGGAGTAGAGTGGTGGTAAAGGGTGCGACTGGTAACTGTAAGCTGACGAGTTCTATTCCTTGATAACTATATTTTTTTAAGTAATATATCATATAACAAAGTATGCTATAAATGCACGTATATCCTCATGTATAATATACACTGAGAAAAAAGTATTATAACAAGTACTAGACATTTTAGTAAACACAGAGTACAGTTGTTTAATGTAAAAAATTCTCATGCAAGTCTAGTAAAATATGCTTAAAACCTAATATAAGATGCTAGTAACTGAATAATAAAATGAGACATATATACCCGGCATTTACTAAAAAGTCTAATACTTGACATAATTCTTTTTCCTCAATGTAGTAACACGCGGTAACAACTGCTAATAAATTTCTCCGAGTTTAATTGCGGCGTTCGCCTTCGCGAATGACAAATGTCCGCGGGAGTGATGACGCGACATGATTGGCGGGCGATTGCGTTTTTAATTAAACCAGCCGAAATAAATATTGATTCGCACACACTCGCGCGTTAATCGTATCATTTTTAATAACAGCCGGCGCGGCGCGAAGTAATGCTAATTTGGGTCGCGAGATTAAACGCGGTGTAAAATTAACGCGATCACTCAACAAAATGATGCGAAAGTTCATTAATTAATCAAATAACATTAATTCGCAGAGTCTTCGAATAAACCATGTAAATGAACGCGAAGTAAGATTAGGAGATCAATTCATTTTAACTTGCGTCGCGCAAGGAAGTTACGGCTTGAACTTTACTTGGTACAAAGACAACATGTTGGTGAACATGAGCAAAGCCATTAGGTAATTAATAATTTCATCCATACGTGCATTAATTTTGTCGCGACTGAAAGGAGCAGCTCCGCTTGTTTAGACAATGCGCATTGAAAACGCTTTATCAAACAGGGAAATCTGGTATCGAAACTTGCCGAATGATGGGTCTGATTTGCACACGTCACTCCTCACAATAAATAAAGCAACGCTGTTGGACGCGGGCCAATACACGTGCCAAGTCGTGGACTGGGGAGTGCAGCAGTGCAAAAGTATCTACATCGAAGTTAAGGACGAGGCCAACGTTAAAATCATCCCGATGAGTGCGACCATTGAAAAAGTAAGGAGCCTCGCATGACACCTCTTTTTCGGCGCCGCGCCGCTCGCCTTTTTTGCCGCCGACGCATCCACACAATGTTTGTCCCGAACATACCGAATCGATCACGGCAAAAACGGTTGATGCGACAGCTGTTACGAAGCTCGATGTGTCATTGATAATGTTACCGCTATGCATTCATCCCCTTCTTTATTCGTCCATGAAATTGTGTATTTATTGATATTAGTTATTTATCCGCTGTATTGTTTTGTCATTTAATGACGGGCAAATGCGAATTGCCGACCGAGGTGGGCGGTCAGGAGAATAATTGCACCGGCATAATAAGAACCATGGACGATGTGTTATTGATATCTATCACTTAAATATCTATTATCGTCTACTTTGTTCTATTATACCTTTTTTTATTCTATCCACAATAAGAAAAAAAGTTATCTGGTTAATTTCCGTGATAGTTGGAATTCTAGTAAGAACTAGAATTCTGATTGAATGAATTATATTCTAGTTATTTTAACTAAATATTTGGTAACTGGAACTAACATTTTATCCCATGTAAAAATAAACATATATGCCCATTGAATGGGGAATATACGACATATATAAATTTTAAATGGGATTGTATTCACGAAAATTAACTATGCATATGGTTACTATTGCTATTTTCCCCCAATGTTCTGCCCAATCAGTGCATTACTAAAAATTGTAAATTATTACAAATTTTTTTTCAAAGTATGCCCGCAATAAAATAATCAATAACTTGCATTGCTCCAGTTGCTTGAATTAAAGGTATAATTGAGAGTATAATTTAAAAATTTTTTGTTTCATTTCAACTCGCGTATGGCAAACTAATTTAATGATTCGACTGCAATACAACTTACCGATCACTTGAATGATAATTTTTTAATCATCCCCTTTTTGCTCATTCTCATTCAGCCATAAAACTTTGGCGGCGATATTATTAAATTTTTCGCAGTCCAATTTTAGTTAGCAACTGCGATAAAGTGAAACAACAAAGATAATAAAAATATTACTTAAGAATGTATTTAACGAGTTTATACACATATAACTGGACCATAAAATATACAACGTGGATAATAAAATTTATGAAGTGCATTGAAAAATTTACAATTGATATTATCTGTCTGACGATCTTGTTTTCTGGCAACCGTTTGACGTATTATTAAATGTGAAATTAAGTGTAGAATTGCCGTAAAATACAGCAAACAGGCAAGTGTTGCGCTCTCGAAAAATCGCTTTTATCGCCGTTATCGTCGTGTTTATTCAAGTTTTGTCTGTAAAAAGCATTTATTTAATCGCTTAATCCTGGTCGAAATTAAATGTCATAATCAACATTAACGTCTGCAAATGTTGCAAGCAAAAATTGCACCTTATCTCATTTTGCGGCGTTAAAGCTTTTAATTAAAATACTCGATATAAAGTTTATAATGATACACGCACTCAAAAGAATGAGATCGTAAAATTAATGACATGGGCTGTTAAATTAACGATCCCCGATCGTAAAATCATACCACGATTGTAATTTCATTATCATGATGCAATTTTTCTTTCAAACATCCGATTATAAATTAGTATAACATTATTACAACGTTTCGCGTTTTCTTTTCCTTTTTTTTCTTAATTTACAGGCCAGATTATAGGATGTACATCATTAATTTTATGATCCAATTTTCCCCGTGTAATCGTATATCGCAAGCAAACACTTGAAATTGTTTTCAAAGCAAACATGAAAATATACGCGATGTTAAGACACCGCTTCAACGGCGATCGGTTATTTCAGTTTTTAATCAAGAGCCACGATATAATCAATTTCATCTATTTTTTTGCCTCCCCCATAATCAAATTCATTTGGTAAAATTGTAATGCAACATAACCGCGGAAGTGAACATCACCGTTCTATTCGTTACGCTCGCTTTTACGAAAAAAAAAAAAAAGTAAAAGCTCACCAAGATACGGTAATAAAAGTTGCGTTGTAAAATTATAGTAAAGGTTGAAAAAGCGTATTCTTTGCTACGATATCACAGCAACTTGTTTTATTGAACTGTAGGCTGGACATGTTTTTTTATTTTTATTTTGTTTACTATTCATTTTAGTTTGATTTTATTTATTTATTTGTTTGTATATTTATTGAATGCGTGGTTTTGTAGGTATCAATTCAAACATATTTAGATTGAATGCCAAATAAAATTTATTTCAAAAAATAAACTTCTTTACCAAAAAACGGTTCTAGTTCGATCCACATAATTTAGAGTTTTTTATATACTGCTCCTTCTATTCGTTAAAACAATACTCAGAGGCAAATTCTTACCGACAAGCTTTTGACATACTTGGTACAATTTTGAACCCAACTGTTAACGTCGTTCACATTTTTATATAGCTATCGAGAAGTTTTCCAAAGATTACCAAAACGTATCCGAGTTTTCGTGTAACTTTTATCGGACTTATAAGTAAGTAATCAAACTTCTTTGATTTTGTTCCGAAAAAAAAAAAAATTTGAACCGAAAAAATAAATAAATAAATAATAAAATAAATTGTGCTAAATGAGACAAGATAAGAAAATTAGTTTCATTCGCTTACGTGCATTGGTCATACTAAAAAGGGAATTCCTTGATTGAATGTTATTAATTAATATATTAATTAAAGTGACTGTTTTAATATATAACTTTATTTTGTATTTTAATTTTTAATTTCGACAATAATAATTTTATTGTTAATATTTAACTTTTATTTTGTTTTAATATACAATTAGAATTATCGCACAAATACACACCATGATTTACTGTAACAATTACACATTTCTCGTTCGCAATTGTTCAAATATAAAAGCTGAAAATTCTTTTTGGCGAAAGAAGGGGCGGTTAAAATTTATTTCCGGTACTCGAAAGTTACAACAATTGAGCGAGTAAAGTATAACAACTCAAATGAAAGAACAATTTAAGTAAGTGAAAGTTAAGTAGAAGTTGAGAAAAAATCGTAACTTTACATATGGAGTGAGCAGCTTTACGACTACTGTGTACCGTCACGAACACGTAACTGGACCTTTTATAGAAATGGCTGGCATGCGAATTTTCATTACTTTTTATAAATTTGTGTATAATTTCATGAATTTTAAAGATAAAATGCATTGTATTTTCGTAATTATGATTGCTTTTTTTTTAAATTGAAGTAAACACAATTTGCACCGAAGAACATTTATATGCAGAAAAATAATGTGATATTCTTTATTGAATTATTCATAATTGAAACAATAGACCAATGCATAGATAGGGTAACTGATATTGAAATAAAGAAAAATAATTCTTCCAATTTAAAGAATAAAATTACTTAAATCATAAATATATGTTAATTTATTCACATAAAAAAAATGAAAAAAGGAAAGAAATGTATATTTTTAATAATTCATTTTTTCTTTATTACTGTTATGCAAATTATTATTGAATTATTGAAGAAATATTTCTTGCGCACATATTTAAATTATCCTTAAGTAAGTAATAATTTTACATCGTGCATGCAGAGAGCGATAAAGTTGAATCAACAAGAGAAAATTTGTTTAAGCACGTTTTGTTGAAATAACCAAATTATTTTTTTCAATATTCTCGACTATTATAAACATATGGAATCAGTCTAATTATAATTTTTCAAATTTTTCAAATTATTTATAATATTTTTACATATTTTTTACGAAATATATAGAGCAGGATTGAAATTAACATAAAGTGTTTTTTTATTCTACATAAGTAACAAAAATACACAATTGTTATTAGTCATGTTTTTCTTCTTATTACATATATCATATACGACGCCATTTGTAGTTAAAGTAGTGATATATAAGAACTATACAATGCAAAATATGTAATATAAATATTCCATAACAAAATATAATAAAATAAATTTTTATATGCCTAGTAAAAAACAAGACTAAATGTACAATTTTATTGACATCATGATATGAGATCTCAATTACTAACCGGGCCCTTGCCAGGGAGACCATTACATTCCTGCATATTTCATCCATATACTTTTTACTGGGATAAGAGCAATAATGAAACTTAATATAATATTTAAAAACAAATGAACATTAATTTTGCTTCTAAATCATTTCCTTCCAAAAAGAACTCATGACAGAACTTGTTAAATTTATAGTAACAATGTTATATAATAGTACATTGTGTAACGGGTGCAGAAAATTAGTGAGTTCCGAACAAGTGTTGCTACGTTGCTCTACGAAGGGTTATAATAATTTTTGTACTAATTTTTTTCGGCGCGTCTGAATGGTCAAAAATGTACAATTACCACATTTAACGCTGTCTAAGAGCGTCCTTGAAACTTAATTTTAATCGGCGTTATCACGTGGCGTTAAAAGTTGAACGAAGCAGTAATCCGCATGGATTTACAAAATGCAGTCTGTTTATGCAAACTCAAAGCTTTAATGCGTTCCCCTACAACGTTACGGTAGTCTTAACTTTGCCTCTTTCATTGCACTCTAAAGATGTAGGAGCGGAGCACTCCTGACTGCCCATTAAACCTTGATAATTACACGTAAATCGTCAAACAGTCGGTTAATCGACCAACCGGACGCGCATTAATCAAAGCAGTTGCTTACACTGCACCTTCACCCCTTCCACCTATGACGTCCCTGCGCACAGAACCTCATTTAAATACATAAATATATATATACAAAGGTTTATACACCTATTTATATCGCGGACTTTAAAACCAGTATTTAACGTAATTACGTAATATGTAATTATAATTATCTACTTGTTACATGTAGATATTTATATAATGGAAGTTTTAGAGACAGTCCCCAAAGTCATTTTTTATATGAAACGGCATTTTTGGAAACAAAATATTAGGCCCATAACTAAGGTTTAGTTATATTAGTTAGTTAGTTTTTCTAAATAAGAACAAATTTCTATAAATGCATTTCAAATTCGTATTTAGGTACCCACAATGTGGGCGTGTCTCCAAATGTTCATTATATAAGTCGATTTAATTATATACAATTAATTACGTAGATATATAACAAAACACTAACGTTTCAGGGCAGTGGCATTCAGCTGATCTGCACGACTCCTAACATGCAAAGCACTGGAATCGGTTTTGGCTGGACGAAAAACAAGGCTTTGTTAAAGCTAGATCCGGGGAACGAGGTATGGGAGGATCTGTATCCTGCCGGCAGCATCCTCAAAATCTCCAATGCACAAGTAAGGCACAAATGAACTTTCACGCATATACTAATCATTTGGTACTGTTGACAAAAAATATTAATGAACCTAGGGAAACGCCTGTAAATTTGAATTATTTTGCAGGAAGGCAAAATTAATTTTTTATTGCGCAATTTCACGGAAGGCACGATACGAAAGATACAATTTCCATAAAATCGATTAATATTATTCCAAGTAATTGCCATAGTTGCCAATTCTACAACTTTCAACTTTCGAAGCTTCTATAAATCAAACCCTATTAATTGTTAATTGTGACAAACTATTATAATTGGTATTTACGCGAAATTTATAATCCCAATAACAAACACTAGAATGCTTAAAATATTTTGCATAATAACCCTGGTAAAAAATGATCCATATGTTTTAACAATTTCATATCAGAAAATACAAAATTCATATATGACAGCATATGGCCGTATATGAATCGTACATGGCGATATACAGCAATAATTGATATAAATATTCAATCCACATATGGTTTCAATAATTTCCTTACATTGAAATCAGTCAATTCCATATATCAATCATAATGTCCATGTACCGCCATATATGAATTAAGAATGAACATATATTGTCACATATGAATTTTGTATTTCCTTATATAAAATTGTTAAATCATGCATGAACCATACATGTTTCATTTATGCTAGGGAATTTTACAACTAAAAAAAATTACAGATAAAATTAAATTCACTTATATAATTATAAATTAAAATGCAAATTATGTTATATCGTGGATAAAATTAAATTCAATTATATTAATATAAATTAAAATACACATTATATTATAATAAATATTGTACATAATGAAACATGAAATAATTCACGTTCCATCGTTGATGTCGTTCGTTCGCCCCGCAATTGGCTACTTAAATTAAAACTATCCAGGCTCGTCCCCTCCGTGAAAGATGTAGAATGTTAAATAGACCAAAGTTAAGAGACCCGAGGACTCAAGTATATAATACAAGGCAAGAGAGGAAGAAGCGAGCACTCGGCAATATCTGATGTTCCTTTTGTAGAAGTCCTCTATTTACACTTGCAACGTGGCGCACAAATCCACGTCGGTGCGGGTGGAGGTGGTGAATCGCTCGGTGATACCAACATGCCCCGCGGAGCAGGCGTGGGACTCGGGGTGGCCCGAAACTGCGCCGGGCTCCGCGGCCCTGCTCGAATGCCCGCGTCGCTTCGTCGGGCGCCAAGTGTCCAGGTTATGCGCGATGAAAGATGCAACCACGCCGGAATGGCAAACGCCGGACTTTTCCGAGTGCCTCTACGAGCCACTCGTGCACCCTTACATTCGCGTAAGAGAACTTTTTACAGAAACATTTGCCTCCGTCAAACGCTCCTTCGCCTGTCCCCTGTCCCACCCCATCCCCCCCCCTCTCCGCAAAGATAATGAAACCTCAAAACGAAGCAAAAGTTATTTCATTAAGTGGATTATAAAGGCGCAAGTTTAATAAGATTACGAGCTTACTTTTTTTTAACTCGGAGGGTTGGGTTGATAAAGCGGAAGAACTGGGGGTGGGGAGGGGGGGGGGGTAGGTAGTAAGAATTGAAATAAGGAATTAAAGTGGGACGGAGTTGGGGGCGTTGGTTTTAACGATGTGAGAATGTAGACTGAAATTTCAGTTCCGGAGCGCGACTCTGGGCTACCAGGGCGCGGAAGAGCCGACGCCTGTGCGCGACTTCTGGGAGATCCTCCGCGTGCGAAACCTGCCGTTCTATCCGGGCGAGGCGGATCGCATCTTGAGCGCGCTTTCGGAGATCGAATATTATCAAAGGAACGTCGGCGGCAGCGGCGATTTGACCGACTCGCCGGAGAACCTCGTCCACATCCTCAACTGGATTCTCAACGACGGCAGCGCCATCTTCAATCACCAGGTAGACGGAATTGGCTTTTGGCGGGTCGGGGCGGGGCCGGGTCCTTTCACGGATTCCTCGCTTGGCTGGCTCGAGTCACTTTAATGCCGCGCGTTTTACATTTTCACGTTTTTATCTCGCGGGCGGAATTGGCCGAAAGAATGATGGCTTTCTTTCGGTTACCGGCTACGGTTGTGTGCAAACTTCTTCAATTTAGGCCGCCCTGTGCGTGAACGCTTTGGTGCAAAAATTGTCGCCGGGATTGTTGTCGGTTAACAATGTAAAGTGAGCGTGATAAAATTTTAATTGATTTGCATTTTTGTTGCTGTTTAAAGGGTTTGAGTTTTGTCCAATTCTGGTAGCTTCTGTTAATGTATATATATGGTGCAATTGCACGTTTAATATTTATCTTTATTTTATTGCATAATTCTTGTTATTGCAACTGTTCTGAACACTTCATTTGAGGATTGGGATATATTTTTGTGATCTTATAAATAGTTGTGTAAAAAGTGCTTGAATAAATATTTCGCTTTTTGCGACAGCTTAAATGAGATAAATTTACTTTAAAGGAAAGGTACGAGCCAAAAAATATATATAAATAAAGCTATCTATTTTAGTGTATACCGAGTATAATTTAATGAAAGTAAAAAGGTATTTGTTATGTTGATATTGTTTGAGCATGTAATGAAAACATTAAACATAAACACGATGCAATTACAATTATTATATTATAATTAATAAAATACATATATAAAATTAAAAATGTTAAGTCTGCTTAACATTACAAAGTAGGATGAAAAAAGTCATCAATTCATAAATCTTTAATTTAATCATGCGATCACTGATTTCGTTGTGTTCGTTGCAATTATTAATACATTCGATTTAAATTCAAAGCTATCTATTTTTCCTTGCGTGTAATATTATCCAGTATAAGGAAATCGATCTACTTGATACGTACCTCTGATGTATCTAAAGCCTCATAAATCGAATTGTAATTGTAAGTATTGTAGTATTCTCTCGCGCCGTCAATGCGAATACGTACAAAGATATTCACTTTCACAAAACAATATTGATATAAAATTTATTGGAAATAATTATTCATTATCCGTGTCTCGCAGATTTATAATAAAGACAATTTGTGCTGTGCTCGATCACCATTTAGTTTTCTCGCACGGTAACATAAAAACGAGACAATTGAATCATGGATTCGATTATGATTCACAAAGAAAGTCGTAACTTGACGAATGAACGGCAATTTTATAAGGGGAAAGAATAATTATACGCGTCATAATACAATTTCGTATTGCGAACGAAAGATTGATTTTAACATGAAATATACTCGTACGAAACATAAATTAATAATGCCTCGAGTAGACTGTCTTTAAGGGCGCACATTTTGAAAAATTTTCAAAAACCATACGATGTATCACGTTCGACCATATTAAAACCTGTTCCACTGAAAGTGCCACCAAATAACGTTACATTCTGTTCCGCAATGAAATTTCGTTACGTCGGTACATCTGTTTTAAATTCCCGAGCCATAATGCTATTGCGGAATAAACTTTCGTTTTAACCGGACAAATAAATACAATTAAATTGTAGCTAAAATTAAAGCATCAAAACGGACTTACTACTTTCATGAGCAATAAAACGCATTATTTGATTAGGTCGGCAGTAAATGTTTTGGTGAGGGCGCGCGCGGCTTCTATTGGCATGTAAAGTAGTATTATCCCGGGCACATACGTCAAATGGTATAACCGACAATAAAATGTTGCTTTAATGCGAGCATAAGAGAACCATATGAAACAAGCGCGTTTGCCAGTTGTGTGCTCGTGCGGGCATTCGCTATGTGGATTTACCGTCCCTTGACTGTCCAATAAAAAGCGACTTGAAACTCGCCGTAATTGTTTTCTTTTCGTATCGTTTTTCTTTTTTTTCTTTCTTTTTTTTTCGTACCATTATTATAAAGCGCGCATTTATTATCGTGCCCATTTAACAAGGAAAACATTTTTCCCGGTCCCATTCAGGTTGTGAATGAAAAATAAAGAATCAATACGGCCTATTAAAGCGACTCGACCCTTCAACTTTTTCTTTCGCGAGTTTCTTCCTCCTTTTCAGCGGCAATCACTTTTATTACTTCGCTTTTCTGAAAGGTTCTCGCATCTGGAACCCGGACCCGGCACGCAAATTTGTATCGAAACATTTCATTTATTCGCGACCGCGCGAACTTTCGTTAATAATTTCGGCCGAATAATGTCCGGTTGATATCGAGGGTGGGATGGGGGGGGGGGAGACTATTCTTGTTATTACTTTCGATGTTGCATTGTGGTGGGATTTACGAGCTAAGTTTCGACCCGCGGGGGTGTGGCGGCGGGGAAATTTATTGATTACAGAAATTGCTGCTGCTGAATATGCTTATGCGACAAAGTTTATTTTATTGGAGTCAACGGGAGGACGCCGTGGAACACCTCGCGCTGTCGTCGCTGGTCGTCGACGTCAAACCGATAACGCTGGATGATAACGGGGCCGGACGAACCCTTCGCGTGCCCGCTGATCGCAACGACCATTCGTAAGATAATTTCGCCGTTCTTGTCGGGCGAACAGAGCACTTCGCCGAGCGTTGCGCAACGTCATTTGTGCGCAACGTTCGATGTAAAAGTGCGAGTAGATACAGTTTTTCGATTAATTTTTTTCACTTTCACTTTCGACAGTTATCCGGATTGGTACGACGAAAGAGTCGCCCTGCGCCTGCAACACGAGCAGCCCAAACGCCCGAACGTCGCCGCTATGGTTGTCGTGTATAAAAACATCCATGAATTCATCTCCGAGGAGTTCGTTAAAATAACGAAGTAAGTGCCGTCGATCAACCGCTTTTTCCACATTGAGAAATATTTATTTGTACACTGAGAAAAATAAGATAGTAATCCTAGACTAGAGTGTTCCTGTATAAAATAATGCTTGACAACTCTTATTATTTTATTTTTCTCAGTGTAGTTACCCACGTGAAAGAATTTTAGCGTCACAGCAAAAGATATAGTGGTCGATTCTGTGGAACCGAAATTTTTCCGTGCCACAGCATTAGCCACTGTGACTTCTGCTGTGGCGTTAAAATTTTTTCATGCGAGTGGTACTATATTTTACAATGTAACTTGGGAATATCTATGTGTTTGTAATATTCTTTGTAATTGGATGTATAATAAAAAGTTATATGGTTAATTTTAGTGATAAATTCTGGTTGAATGAACTATATTATGGTTATTTTAACTAAAATTCGAGTAACTGGAACCAAAATATTATATTATGAAATATTCACGAAATGTTACTATACACATAGCATATTACTACGTACTAAATACATATGCTATTCTTTATTCAGAATATAAAATAAAAAATCTTATAGCAGTCAATCAAATATTGATTAAGGCCATGTGATTTATTATTTTCAGATGATTAGATTTATTTGTGTAATGATATTGTAAAGTATTTTAGAATTCGCAAAATTATCACGTTCTTATCAATATTCTACGAATACCTTATTCATTTTATTTCGAACCCTCCATCAGCACTCTCCTATAACGCCGTTTTATATTTTCAGCGAGATTTTGTTAGACGAATAATGATGACTAATCCTATCTCTATTTTATGAACGAAAGTCTTGAAGTTAAACAATAAAGGGAGTGCCATAAAATTCTTATACTATAAATTTTACGAGACTGAAAAAACATTGTATAATAATTTGCCATATTTTACATGGACTTAAATATGGAACTGACAAAGAGATAAACATTACTGCAGCATTACGTTAACCATTTTATTTTCAAATGATCACAGAATTGTTTACATAATTCTCATTCCATAACTCGTATTTCAGATATATTCATAATAACGTGATAATTTTGATGCAACAGAACTTTTGGTTTATTTATTATAGTGGAAGCATTTATAAATAAGTTATAAATAAATAAATTATGATACAATGAATTCATAAATTAATTATGAACGCATTATCTCATATACTACATGTATACATATATAAGACAACTTGTATTATGATTCAGTATGTTAAAAAATTGTGGAAAAACGTGACCAAGGAATAGAACTTATTAGCCGAAAACATGGAATTATGTTTATTTGTTCCCTTTTTAATTGGCCACAATTTTTGGTTGAAATAACCAAATATGTTTTTTTAGTTATTGTAACTAAAAATATTTGTTATTGAAACAAAAAATTTGGTTCTTTCTACTAAATTTCTTTAACCAAACGATTTTAGTTATAAATCCCATATTTTTTCTCATAAAAAACATTTATAAAAAATCCTATATTTTTTTATAAAAAACATTTATAAAAAATGCACACATATCCCCGACTTATTATCAAATATAGTAACAATGACTAATAAATTCCTCGAAGTGTTTAACTGTTTCGTTTAAAAACAATTTAATACTTTATTAAACATTTAATTAAATTAATTAAAATATTTAATAAAATAAATTTAATCATTAAATAACCAAGTAAGGAAGTAACTAATGTGAATATTATAATTAAAGCATTTTAATTGTTTCAATGAAAATTAACGTATAAAATTATATAATAGTAAATAATATAATAGTACAACTCGTAAAATTAAAACAATATAATATACGTTCAGCGTGATATTATATGATATGATAAACTGGAATATATAATAACGAAACATAGTTCAAAATAATATTACTAGACGAACAGCGTGCAAGTTGGCTTTGCAATATCATTGTCTCGATGTAAATTGGACCATCCACTCCGGGGTTGTACAATTTCGTTTGAGCTTAAAATCAACAAGCCGTTTGACTTATCTTCTTCTTTTTGTTTTCCACCTGCAGCGAGGACAGCGATCTGGAGCACAAAATAAATTCGCGCGTCATCACCGTTGCGGTATCCTCTAATTTGCAAAACGAAGAAAACGTCTGGGTTGATCTGCAATTTCGTCACTTACTCAATCTTTCCAGCCCTTCCAACGCTTCTTGCGGCTTCCTCGACAATTCAGGCTCATGGAAATTAGACCTTTGTACCGGCGTCATGATAAACACAAGCATAACGCATTGTCTGTGCCCCAAAACTGGAACGTTCGCGGTATTTCTTACGACGCGCGCCGCTAAAGTAAGTCTTCTCTTTTAATATTGAAACATTTTTGTTTATTTACAATGGCGCATTCAAAGAAACTTGAAAGATAAAGCGAACCGTAGAACGCGAACCGTGAATGGAAAAGTGCGAGAACTTTGGCCCAAAATATTGAATGCAACTTTCTGACGAATCATTTTTTTCTTCTTTCTTTTCTTCCTTCCTTCTTTTTTTCTTTTCCTCCCATCACTTTAGTCTTATCTCTCCAATTTTTTTTGTCATCCCAGTCATCATTGTTGTTATTTATTTTATATTCCGTATCATCCCGCGAGGGAAATGTTTTTGCATTGTTTTGCATCCGATTGGTTGGCATGCCTTGATTAAATGAATTGCATTTTTTTAATGCGCAGGTGATTTTGGTCCAACAAGAGCTGATGACCTTTGTCGAGATTTTCGGATGCGGTCTGGGTCTCCTGCAGTGCCTGTTAACCCTGATTATAAGTACTTTCTTTTGGTTCAAGAACCGCACCTGGCTCAACTTTTTAAAAATCCAATGCTGCGGCGCCATTGCGGCAGCCATGGCTATTTTCACTTACGCCATGTATAATTATCTTGCAAACGTAAGGGAGTTGAAATTTTATTTTTTTTTCGTTTCCCTTCTTTATTTTTATTTTCACACAGGCAAAGGGCGTTATGAAAATTCTCGAGTTAAAAGACCGTTTTATCCATTTTGCTCCAGAGAATTTTCGTAATTGTGGTTTATTTCGTTCATGATTTTCTCGTTCGGCAGTTTACAGCGAGCTTTTTTTTTGCAAACCGTGATTTCGCGTTTACTGTAATTTGGCGCGTAAAAAAAAGGAAGGAAGAAAGAGAGAGAAAAAAAAGGAAACTCAAACGATTTGTACTTTATCGTACGGTTAGAATTAAAGTGAAAATCGTATTAGCTTTAAGGAATGAAAACGTTAAGCGTTATTACGTACTAAAATTTAATCATTTGACTCTCGGTCCCAGTTTCGTTAACGTTAATTTCTTTTTTTTTAAATGGATTTCAATCGCGAAACAATGCAGTTTTGTTCATCGCGACAACTTTCGGCCGAGTGACAAAAAATTATTTGTGCCCAAATTGAGCAGCTTTTAGAATTGTTTATTATATTATTCGCAATTCCGTTGTATGAAAAATATTTTACGTTAAGTATTATGCAAACGTGTTTGCGCGCGGCTCTTACGAAATATATCCTCAATTATAAATTAATTATGCTCAGAATGGGCGCTTCTGTACGTTGTTAATGTACAAGTATCCGGGAACATAGTTCAAAGTATGATTTAGTTTGTTTACCCTCTTCATTAAGTACCTCATGTAAAGTACTTATTGCGTTAACAACATCGACGTTTCGTGATTGAATTTGTATGATTGGTATCCTGAGGGTGATTTTTTTTAAATCAAACTTTATTAAGCTGGTACATCACGTAACTGTTTGATTTCATCTGAAAATTAAAATGTAATTATTCGGAAACGGCGTTTCATTTTCGCTCAATTCACGGAGTTGAAAAAAAAAATCTGTTAGGACCGTCGAGGCGCGTAATAAAATAAGCAGTAAAATAATAAATTACTCATAATTTTTAACGTTATAAATATTGTCTTGTACAGTAAAAAAGAAGAACGACTGTTTTATGTTGGAACAGAGTTTATGGCCAATCGTAGCCGTCAGTCTAGAAGCTTTCCTTTTCGTGGGAATGTCGGCACCAATTTCACAAGCTCTGATTATCTACGCAGAATTTACACATGTCCGTCCTAGTCAACATTTTCAACCGACAGTCATCGCACTCATTACTGGTAATTGCCATTGATCTTTAGCCGTGAATAATTGAAATTTTATCGCAGTCTACGATCTTTATCTTGTTCCACAACCGCTCGAGAATTGAATTGTAAATTTATGCAGGAAATCGTTTAATTGTACGATACCTTCTAAACTTACATTTGGGAATGGAATTTGATTTACCGAGAAAATATTGAGCTAGTTTCTCCCAAATGTCTAATAGATACCTACGTGGTTTCTGCCACGTATGTCTAAGTGGAATTTCCTAACTAGATGTTGAATATCTAGCTGGTCGTTTATATAAAATAGTAGAAAACAAGAATTAATGACGAAAAGCTAACTGTTTATAAACTATTGCAACTGTTAACTTACACTGAGAAAAAAGTGTGGATAAAAATTATTATACTGCGTCTAAAAATAGGAACAAATGACATCTTCTTGTCATACTTAACATACAGTTTAAAAGTGGTTGTGAGAATTGGACAAGTTACTCTGATCCAGTACACTAATCATCATTGTTTATCTTATATCTTATAGTATGACATGAAGACTTTTTTCTTAGTTTACGATAGTAATTCATCAAAAATTTATAGTTTATATGTCACTTTATCAAAATAATAGTAATTTATACCAGCTCTTTTCTCTCCGATCTTTTATAAAATCAGTATTATAAATGTGTTCCATATTTAAATACATACATGCTCCTCGTCATTATAATGAAAATGATTTCCATTTTAAATGTATTAATCGTTGATTAATAAAATAACTTGCCGGGCAATGAAATTAACTGGTAATTTAATTAATCCTATTTATCCACTCGCGATATTTGCAATTTAAATCTAATAAAAGCCAAAATTAAATAGAGACATATTTAAATGTGATTAATTTACATCGAATCATATCAGTTGAAGCTACGCGCGGATATTCGTACGGTCGAAAGAAAATTTAATAAAATCCCATGATAAAAGAGCACATGAGTTAATTTAATATCAAAATTATACGACTTCGATGGGTAGATGAGGAATTTTATGAAATGACGGGAACGGCGCGAATAAAAATGATGAACTTTTCCGCCAAGTTGATAACTTAGATTAAAAAGGATAATGTTTAACCAGGTGTTCCGGTTTTATCTCTGCTGGCGACCGAATTGACGCACCAAAGCACCGGTCTCAGCCACGAGTCTTGGTGGTTAATTTTTGGTAGCGGGGTTTACAACATCTTCGTCACCTGCACGACGGTTATGCTCCTGATATTCGCGCTATTGTACATAGGAGTGCTCCACAAGAGCCACAGCCTTATGGAAGGAGCTGGTGTAAAAAAGGAAACAATGGAAATAAGGTTCGTACGCTCTTTCGCTCGCAACAAAGGTAATAATGGAAATGAAGAGCAATGATTTCTTATACTTTTTCATCTGGGCGAACCCGTCCAACTTCACCCCCAACTTCGGCCGGGTTTAATCAAACTTTTTTATTCAATTAGATGGCCACGAGCGAAACTCTCGCGTAACGCGCCCTTTTCCCACCGTTTGCCGATTGGCCGAAAATATATTTACGCGCGAGCGTTACATAATAATTATTTGTAATCGATTGTTTATCAATTATTTGGCATAAACAATTTTGCTTGCAGGGTGCGTATGCTGCATCGAGCGGCAATAATCATTTGCGGTATCATCGCCATGGAAGCTTCTTCCATCATTTATATCAATTCAACAACAATTGTCTTTCATTATGTGTTCGCTTCATTTTCAGGTTTGCTGGTAAGTGCCAAATTAACCGTCCATTCAAGCGCAAATTATTCATCCCCCCTGATGGAAAAATTGTTTAACGTGACGTTTACATCGATTAAAACGATGCAACCAGTTGAATCGATAAATCGCTCGTAATTATTTTTAAAGCCGGCCCTCTCCCTCGGCTTCTTGAAAAATTGATCCGGCGGGAATTGTTTGTTAAGTGTTCGTATTATTATGACGGGGTATGGGAAAGAATTATACAAGTACTCGTTAGAATACTACTTTTTATTTTATTGCGAGCTTAGACAAAATTTCACGACCACAACGTAAACCACGTGTAGCGTATTTGTGGTATTTTAATAAAATACGCTTGTAAGCTACATGTGGTAAACACCATGGCAATTGCATCCACGTAAAATATATTTATAATATTTAACCGCATACTCAACCATACGGGCTACGGTGTTTTCCGAGCGTGGTTTATCTGTGGCTTACTTGCGGCTTTTATCCAAATCCCACAAATATCTGCTCATTCTTTGGGTCAGGAATTATTTTCAGATGGATAAAGAAAAATGTACGTAGTTATTAATAATTGATAATCTAATAAGAGGTAATAAATTAGTTAAATTTACAAATTTTAGTATTAACAAAAGATTATTGATTACTTTAACATTTAATAATAAATAAGTGATCTTCATAAATCGAAATATTTATCCTGAGTTTAACAGTTTTACAATTCAAATATTATACGTAACAAGAACCTTTAAAAAACTCACTTTATATGGTTTAAAATTGGGAAATGAGCTCATATATACTGAGAAAAAAGAGATATAAATTACGATTTTTTATACCGATTTAAGGATATATTGAAAAAATGAACATTCCTGCTATAAATAACAGTAGAATTAAAAAAAAACTCATAGTTGTTTTCAATTAAAAAATATTACAAAATTTTTTCGATTATCATGTTTACTATTTTTAGTAGCAATTATCAGCATTTTTCGAAGATGTTCTTAGGTTAATGTAAAAAGTTTTAAATTTTATTATTCCTTTGTAATAATGTTGTAACAATAGTAAGAGTGAAAAGAAACGGATAAATTCAGCGAGACAGAAAAGGATAGTCAAAGTTACTGTATTGTGTCAGAATCATTGATAGTTAGTTTACAAATTATATTCAGTCATGGATACCATCTGGTGACAGCAATTTCAGACAATGACGAGTGGAAAATCGATTGTTAATTTACGCACTTAAAAAGGAGCCAATTACGAATTTAAGGTTTATTGACATCAATTTTTACCCAATTATTTTATCAGACATAACTAACGGTATAGATAACAAATTTCAGGTCGTTTTTAATTTTATACAATATCCAATTTTCCTAAAAAATAAATTACTTCGAATATGAACGAACACAAAAATAATGTGTTTGGAAAAATGACCACACCCTTACTTCTAAATCATTCTTAATGATTCCTTCTGGTTGAAAATATTCACTCGATATATTTCGTTCTTGATGATAACTAAAGTTTTTCATTTAACGCTTTTTCTTTAAAGTTTCGTTATTTTAAAGTACACCTAAAAACGCAATGTCCAACTAAATTTAAAAAAAAATAAATTACCGCCATTCCAGTAAGTTGTTATTTTAATTGGTAGCATTTAACGATTAATAAAAATAAATTTGAGCGATTCCCTCCTCCCCCCCTAACGTTTTATTACAGGTTTTCAATATTTAATCTCTTGGCACATTTCATCAAAGATAAACGTTATGACTGTTGAAAAATCGATTCTCTAAAACCGCTTTATAGATTTCAACATATTCCCGCGTTTATTAAAAATAGAAGTCGAACGGAGGCAGCGAATAAGTTAATTCTGATCAATAAATATTCGAGTTTTGATGAGCAGTTGGCAGCGATACATTAAAATTTTGCCATTGATCTTTCCATCAGGGCTCGCTGCTGTCAGTAATCAACATTTACCATAATTAATTAAACATTTCATCGTTGCAGGGATTCATTATATTAATGTTGTACGTGATAGCCAGTGAACACCCGTTCATCGAACTTTTTAAGAAATTAAAAGAGAAGGAAGATGAGCACGAAGAGCACATCTCGGAGCCAATAAAAGGTACTTAAAAAGTCGCATTAAATTACCACAGGTAGAGAGAGAGAAAGAAAAAAAAAGAAAAGCGGGCACATGAATTTGGGTTAAAAAAGGATTAGATTAACTAGACGGCTGATCTGATGAAACAGAACCAAAATAAATCATGCCGAATCGCACGTACATAAACCTCTTTATAACATACTAATTATTCATAGAATATGGAGATCAATTTTCCCAAGTGGGAGATGGAAATGTCTTATTAAAATTCATATAGTATACCTCAAACTTATCGATACAAATAAATTAATAATCCGCGGCGCGGAATTGATTTAAACAATCATGCGAATCGATAATGTGCCGAGAAGACTGCGCGAACAATAAAAAAAAAAAAAAGAAAAGGTTGATTTCGCAAATTTTATTAAAGAAGTTTTCGGCCAATAATTTAGGAGTTCGAACTTCGTCTATTAATCAAGTATCGAGGATAATATGCAAAGTTTCAAACAGTCGGATAGGTTGATTTAATTATCGCGAAATTTCGTGTGTTCTGCGACAAAAGAATGCCGGTTATCATTTTGATAACAGCGTCAAACTTAAGCCATTACATCAGAATTTATTTGTGTCGCCTCAAATCCCATTGTGCCGGGTGTTTAAACGCTCTTAACGCGCGCGCGCGCGTAGCTCATTGTGAATAAATTTAATTTCGAAATTCCAAATGATCCTCCTATTAAATGATGTCTGTTTTGCTTCGCTGCTCATCGCAAGTTGTAAACTAAAACTGCACCGGAGCGTTGGCGCGTTTTTCGCAAAAATTCTCAAAATTTGCTTAGCGCATTATTTGCCGCTACGGATTGTATGATGAATACGAAAATTCCAACATGTGTATTATCGAACAAAACAAATGGGCTTAATCCGTCTGTTCCTAACAGCCATTATGTTATTCTAAACTGCGCCATAAATTCGCCGCGCAAATTTCGAGTCATTTTGTTTTACAAATCTGTTAATGCTCCGGAATGGATTTTTCGCTTCAGCAATCTCGCTTCCTAATTGTACACCGAGAGAAATTGATATGAAAATGTTACCGTTTTAAGCAGAAATTGAGTTGTGCATCAGTTAAAACTTATAAATTACTGTTGGAAAACGGTAAAATTTTATACTGCTTTGAAAAAATAAAAATATCACCATATCAGGTTACCCATCTGAGTTTAGCCCTTCGCATTGCTGCTTTACTTGATAAAGAATACAATCCATCTCGTTTGTTCCGTATCATTCTAGTTTTATTCACTTTTCATCCAGGAAACTACTGTCTTCTTCCACACATTTTCTTTTTACCCAATAAATTCAGCCGTACAAATTTATTTTATTATGTGCATATAAATATTATAAAACTAATTAGTATATTCTAGCTTTATACACTGAAAAAAATTCGTTAAAAATTACTGTACTAAATATTTTCAAATATTTTGGTGTATTTTACCATAATTTTTACTGTTCTGGCACGGTAATTTTTCCTACTTTGTACAAACGGCTGCACTTTAAGGTTCTATGAAATTAATTCTTAAAGGTTTTTTTTTCAGTGCACATACACTGAGAAAAATTATACACTCAGAAAAAAAAATATATTTACTTTAAGAAAACTGTACAAAGAAAATTTTCCTATTAAAATTAATAGAAAATCAATTAAAAATAAGAATATTCAGTTAGTATACAATAAATTTAAGTGTTTATATTAAAAGGTAATTAATTTTACGATAAATATTATCTCAGATAATACTAATGAGATTTCTGTTTATGATAAGAATGTCTATTTGTAAATATATAAGCCTAGTTCAGCTGTCATCGTCTCAGTATTGTTTCGGCCCGTGTTCAGTGCGTGTTAAATTTTATACGTTCGGTCAGTGTTGTTTAATTAATTGTATAGTGTGTGCAAATTTCAAGTTAAATTAGTGCTTCCAACAATTTAAAATATACATATTTTCATATGTAGTGCGGGTATGTACATATTTATATATACTGCATGCAATTGTTAGGTTAAATTTGTATTATCTGTTGAATATTCTTAAACTGAAACTATTTTTATTCTTTTCTTGAAAAAAAAATCCGTTAAATATATATGGAATTATTCTTTAGATAAATATATGCTTTATAAGAATTATTTATTCTTATTATAAATAGAATTTCGTTTTGTCCATATAATGAATGGAAATCCTATATAATATAAGAATATTCTATTATTCTTAAATAGTCAGTTTTGTGAGTGTATAATAAAACTTACTATATTATTAATAACCGGCGGATAGATGCGCACATATGATAGAATTTATCAATAAATATAATTAAAATTATCATATGTGATATAATTTATTATATTGTTTGATAAATTCTATCATATGTGCACACCCGTCCGCCAGTTATTACATAATTTTTCTCAGTGTATATACAAGTATATTACTATTAAAAACTCTAAACTGTTTTTTTTAAACAGTAAATTTTCATATCCTATTTCTCTCGGTAATCTGTCCATGGCTCCAAAAATTATTATTTAATTTACTATTATAATAATTGTTTTACAAGTAATTAGTTTGCCAGAGGAGTGCCGTTTTTGTACGCATTTACATAAACAGTTAACGCATTCGAAGTAATTTACTTGACGCGTTACACGAACGAGTTCTCATGCGTTGCGAAAATAAAAGAATTATTTAACGAGAGCAGCGTATAACGTCAAAACGTGCGGTTCACATTCGCGCGCAAATTAGTAAGATTCACGCGAATTTACATTATTCGGGATGCACACTTGAACGTCAAAATCTTAACTAATATCACGAATTACTTTCAACGAAAAATTGTTCGGCAATTTTTCGCATTTATACCATTAATTTCGCCTCGCAGCGATTACGTATCAAATAAATACGAAATAATGAAGTTAATTATGTACGTGACTTGTTTCGCGGATATTTGAAAGTGCCGCGTGATGTTTAAATAAAAATGTTAATTTCGCGCTCATGATTCAGAACACTTCAAAAACATTCCCGACGAAATTATATTATATGGTGTGCAAAATAGAACGGTGAAAATTGGTTTTTGTAGGTGAGCGCGCGGATTTAAGCCGTTCTTCCCTTTTTTTTTGCGTCGCAGTCCACGCGCCCTTTCGCGAAAATTCGTTCCTTTTAAAAATACACCGCCTTTGTGAAGTTCAACGGCGACGCAATATAAAGTTGTCGATTCTAAAAGTTAAGTGCCTTTCGCAGGAAATTATCACGGGACAATGTTCAAATAACCGTTTTAAAAGTCAAAACGTTGAGTTTATAACTTATTCGGTCAATCCTCGATTCGTTTCACTTCTCCGAAGTTGTTCCATTATAAATAGAGATACACGTTTGACGTGAAAAAGATCAAAGAGTTAGAGCGAAGTACTTCGCATATTTGAAAAACAAATTTCAAGATTTAATCCCAACATATGTTAACAGTTGCGTTTTAGTATTTCAAACAGTGAAATAAGTAAAGTGCGCGACGTGCCTTTTGCCTCCTTTTTGCCGGCAGAATTACTGAATTTTAAGTATAATGATTTCGGTTACGTTCTGATTGAATTATTCACGAGGAATAGGAAAAGAATTGTACTATCGTTCTGTAATTCGATAAGAAATATCGTCGAACGCAATGATTGTCTTTTATCGTTTTTTTTTCTTTTTCTTTCTTCTTTTTTTTGTTCTCTCTCTTTACAGTAGGAAAAAAGTAGTTTCGAAATTCAATCAAGGTATTGAAGTTAATCGCGAAAGCCGATCCTATGGCTGGTTTTAAGTACTTTAAATATAATACACGATAATAATAATCCTGTAAACATTTTTCCCAAATCTGTAAATCGCTTTAAGGATTTATCTACTATTTTCAAATAATACACAAATAAACGTACGTAATTTCCACCCGACAGATTTCCATTTTAACTTCAGTGAGATAAATCTCGGGAGAAAAAAAATGAAATAAAATCATTAAATTATTCTTTGAATTTTATTATCAAATTGTGACTGTATTCGGATCGGAAATTTAACAATAAGCTTCAAATTTATTTCACTCATTAATACTGCGCAGAGGCAAATTTACATAATATTACGAATGAACTCTTAATTGTAATATTAAGTTGATTTAAAGCTTTTTTCCTCAACTACGTAAAATAAATTATGTTATGTTAAGTTGATTAAACGTATCTGGGTAACTGTAACTAATGGAGCAGATGACAAAATTTGTTGCAGTTGTGGAATTATTAATTTTTACAATATTTTTATTTCCTTTTAACGGTAATTTCTATTCAAATGAAAAATATTAATTTCTTATAATTTGCCATACTTTTAAAACTCGAGAAAAAAGATCAATTTTACCGAACTTTTGATAATGTGTTAGGAAATGACCAGTGTTGAAATACTGAAGACTTTGGTAAAGTAAACTATATTTTGTTCTCAGTGTATATTTTTTGATTAAATTTTTTTGATTTTCTATTAAAAGCATCTTATTATTATAAAGTAGTACGAACACAACATATATGTATGAACTCTTAATTTTTATACGTATAAAATATTTTAATATAAATCTATGTTTTATATTTATTTTAATACATTAAAACGGAAAAAGCTTTTAATTTCAACATAGTAAAAACATGATGCATTAAAATATATGTTTTTTTGTCTCTTTTATTATTTTTAATTATCATTTATTTCATAAAATATTCAATTGCTTTTCTAAAATTTAATAACGAAAGTTTTTAAAATTTGATTATTTGTGTAAATATAAGTAATTATAAATATATTTCCATTAAAAAGTGAATTAATCAGTGCAAATTATGTTTAAATTTTTAATTGAATGTATGAATCAATGATAAGAAACGAAATTTTCTAGGAACACTTAATTTTTATGCAACCTGGAAAATTGTACGTCACACAATTTTCCTGTCCTTTATCCGGTCAATTACCATTTCAACATAAATGAAACGCTGCTACGTAAGACCTATACATATCCACTTGTTCTCATTTACAGTGCAAAATGGCGAATACATATATTATTATCAATTCTGGGAATTCTTTAATATTTCGGTTATAAAAAAAGTAATTTTATTTCATTAAATATAATTAAAAATTATTTTTTATTTCAAACAAATAATTAACAACGCAATAAATAAAAAAAATATAACCTTTGGTTTTCAAAAAGTATTATAAATAATATATAAAACAATCTTCTTTTCATTAGTACTAGAAATTTCATGATACATATATATATACATATATATACTACATAAAATATAATACAATATTTTCCTTATTTATAAGCAAAAGATCACATTTTTATCACTCTAAAATGGAAATAAAGTTGTATTTATTAAAACTTTACATATTGTCGTAAAAATGATCGTGCTTGAAAATTCATAAAAACATTACTACGATCATAAATTATTATACATGCGTACAATAAAAGTAAAATAAATATGATTATCTTTTTTAAAAAGTGCAATTATTTTCACTTTAATCTATGAAAGTAATTATCGTTTTTCCTCCAAAATATTCTGCGATACTTTTAAAACCATTTTTCACGGTGGATTGAAAAAACGAAGTTACGTATAAAATAATTTGTGTAAGTACACGCGGCATTTGCTGGCAAATTCGGTGAAATGGTGTAGGTGGTTTTTTCCCCGTCCGCGCGAGCTTTTCATATTGTTGTTCGTGAGGAATTTGACAATCTAAAACATTGAAAGGTTGCAGTAATTTTGAGAATGGTTTCCGAGTTTTTCATCAGAAAAGAAAGTTCATTTGGCGAAACTCCGTGACTGATTAAGGACAATCAATTTAATCTCCATTTGTTGCACCGAATCAATCGCGTAATTCATCACCGAACCACACGATTGCGTGATAAAATAATTCTTACTCAATTACTGTCATAATTCATCAGCGCGAAAGGGTTCTGGAAAAGTTGCATTTTCAGCATGAGTCGTTCCCGATGCGTCGCATCAATTGAAACGTCCAATTATAACGTTGATACGCCAAGAGAAATTTAATAGCACTTGCTGTTAAATTTTATGTAGTATCATATTTATATTTGATATAGTAATTTAATAATAATATTAGAAAAAATGTGACCAAGAAATAGAATGCATTTGCCAGTCGCGCCTGGAAAAATATCGCTCGTACAGAACATAGACGTATATTAAACGTTAATAAAAGGTTCCGTCAGGTACATAAGAAGGTCAATAAGAAGTTCGAAAGACGTATATAAAATGATCAAATGTCATATTTTTAGAATGTTTTCAGGACATTTCTTACAGACGTGTATTGCTGTTATTTTTACGTAAAAATAACGTTTCTTAAACGTATATACACGTCTGCAACAAACATCTTTAAAACATCCTAAAAACATGACATCTGACCATAAACCTTCGATCTTAATTCAACTCGATCTAACCGGACATTTGAAGGTTGATTCAACGTTGATTTAACGTTTTCGCAACCTCGAATTAACGCTGACTCAACGTTTATTCAATGTATGTGTTCCCTTAGGATTTGTTATACTCAAATAAAGTGTCACTAAGCGTCGGTGTAGAGTGGTGGTAAAGGACGTGACTGATGACTGTGAATTATATTGAGTTATATTCCTCGGTCACATTTTTTTCTATATTTTTTTTAAACACTATATTATATTGTGAGGAATGTCATAGATGAACATATATATATCCCCTAGTTGTTATAAAATATAGTAGAAACTACTAATAAATTTCTCTCAGTATATATCATCGTAATTATACGATGAAATCGAGGATATAACGCCCAATACACGTTATGTGATATCCGTCGCGTGAAATTTCAAAGCAGTAACTCAATTCTAAAGAACTTATCGTAGCAGCTTCTTTTTTATTGGTCAACAACATATATACTTGTTATATACGAAGCGGCGATTTCGAGAAAGTTGAAAACAGATTTCAAAGAGTGATATATATCTATAAAAATTAATACAAGCGTAAATAAATGTCCGATGGAGAAAAAAAAAGAAAAGAAAGAGCGGCGTAAAAATAAATATCGGCACGATTTTAAGAGAAAATATTAACGCAGAGTAAAGATTGCAATAACATCGTGACACGAAAGTAATTTTTTACGATCAACATGTTAAGTCTTTAAGCATCAGCCATCGGGAAATAAATCGGTGTGAGGAGCTCGAGAAACTTAGATTTGTGTTAGTTGGCTCGTTTAAAAGTATTGACGTATTGAGGCATTAGTGTTTGCGCGTGTACGTGTATAAGATATCTCTTTCCAAGACAGCGCAGGAAAAAATATGACTCTTAAAAACTTGGATATATAAAAAAAAAAAATAAGATTAACTCTTTTAATAGATATCCTGCAGTAGTAAAGTTCGCAATAAGCGATAAGAGACTAACTGCGGTTCAGCTTCAGGAAGCGATAAGAATTCGGTTCTTAATCAGAAGAACAATTTCAGTATAATTCAATTTCTTTTTGCTAGCGCATTATTCGATATTGAACTCGGTAAATTTGTTTTCAACTGCACGAACCGACATTGCAATAAATATTTGATACGCCCGCCATCTTTTTATTAAGATACAATTGCAGCGTCAATTTAATGCAAATTTAATTTATGCGGAAGTGCAGTTAAAATTGTGTGTAACGGGAAATTTTTACACCCGATATTTTAAAGCATCCAAATTGCCCATAACTTGCACTTAAAATTACTCACGTAAATTGTTCTTTCATTTGAATTGTTTTCCACTCACTTAGGTTGTCGTATTTCTCAAAGTACTCGCAAGCACATTTGAACCATTTGGAAGAATTCATTATTTTAAAGGCAATTTATCTCTAATGGTTCTTTCATTATTTTATTCATAATTGTATTGCTGGTAATGATTTCTAATTTTGCATAAAACTGTGTTATTTGTTAAACTTAGATGCAATTAAGCTAAAAATTACGTTTCAGTAAATGTACTTAATTTGATGCATTTAATTATAGAATGCTAATTATTTGTAAGTAATTTACAGTGATTAAATTTGATGGTATGAATATGTGAAATTATCTGCCTCCGACTGAACATTTTGTTCTTAATTCTCTTTCACTTATTGAATATATCGATTACAATTTAATCATGTCATAAATAGGTATTACCACATTATATATATACCAGCCATATAAGTATAAAATATATTATGAGCTTATACTTCTTTTACTGTTGGTTAACTCTAAAATTGTCAAATAATTGAATTATTCATTGTAACAACTGAAATAGTTATACTCCTTTATCTTGCTGAATGTCTTTTATTGATCTTTGCGCAAGCAACCAAAATTGACAGTATCCTGTTTTACAGAGCAACTTATAATTACTTATAATTAATTTTTAGCTCTTTTAATCAAATAAAATTTATAATAAATTAAATCGATGGATAAAACTTAGATCATTTTTTGGATTACAAGGTAAAAGAATTTTAACTCATCAACAAATTGATCGAAAAAACACATTGGCTATTAAAAGTAATGCGAATTTTACAAATATTTAACAATTAACGACTTTTTTTACAGGGTAAATATTACTAATAAAAGCATTATGTTTCGTTGAACAGCTCTTTGAATCAAAATAATGTCCAGTATATCAAAATACAATTACTCTAAAGTAAATAATATTACTAGCTAACAAAGAGCATTTGCATCCAGACAAAAGGATCGTTTCATCGCGTTGTAATTGCATTTTGGAAAATATTAAAAGCGCCCTTATATTTCATTAAAACTAAATCTGCTATAAAAACTATTCATTCTTCTAAGCATATACAAAATGGACAAAAAAATTTTAAATATAATTTGAAACGTACTGCAAATAAAATATTAGAGTAAATTTCATGAAAATAATACTTATATATATTGAGATATATTCAACGGTTTGTAAAAGTATCTGGGGAATTATATTACATTATTTTATTATATTAATTTAATTATTATATTTTAATGTTACAAATTTTGATGTTAAATTCAAGCATTGTCGGAACGAGATGGTATATTTATTTGAATAATTGCATATAATTAATTGTTAATGTTTAATTTAAAATTAATTTATAAATAATATAATTTTTATATAAATAACTACAACCTTAGAAATGACAATATTCATTAAATAATATTAAATCATTATATAATTTTGAAATCTCATTTAACCCGCAGTAAATAAAACACGATTGGTATTTTTAACTTTTAAATAGTACATGATGATTTTTTTATATATGTTATATATAAATGAATACAACACTTTGCGATAAAAATACAATCAAAATAAATTAAGATGCGAAGCTCTAGAAAGAGTTCTATTATGCTATGCAGGGTCGGTCACATTATTCGTCATGACGGTAAATTTAAATTTCATGATTTCATTTCTTTTTAAAAATATATACCTTAGCTCATCAAGGCTCTTCCGCGCGTCACTTAATGCAAAACTTTTATTACAAATGCATGCAACCGTATCTCTAAATTCTAACAAATAAATCTAGTTATAAGATGTCGAGTTTAAAATTGAATTTAATATACTGTTAAAATGTCAAAGAACAATAATATTATCACATTAATCAGCTTTCAATATTTAATAATTTATTACAATAAATAATTTATATCAGATTAAAAATCTCATCCTGCAGTAACACATTTTTCATTGAAAAACAGTAATGAAATTAATATTATATAAATAGTAATAAATATACTATAATTGTTGCTACCATAATAAAATCTAATTTTAAATATTATTTTTAATTTCAAGTTGTTGTTTGTAATTTAGATAAGTTTAATTGATATTGATTTTAAATATTTCATAAGAGCAGAAACTTGAAATAAACCGTTGTATGTTTCCTTCAAAAGTTTTGTATAACTCATGTATATTTTACATTTCTATTGTGATATGGTCTTTGTCCTAAAATATCAACTGCAAGAAAACTGCATTAAACGAATAATAAGATTATTTAATTTATTTCAAATGCACAGTTACTAACATTATTCTTAATTATTATATCAAGTATTTGAATTGATGAATAGTTGAATATATTCTAATATTAAGTGCCCGTTTATTTCGATACTCGACATTCGAGCAAACTTCAGCAGGTATTGGTCGCCACTAGAAACGGGCGGATAGTCAGCTTCGTCAGCTCACGAGCATCCCCAAATCCATAAAACATATATTCCAGGATATATGATAGTCATTTCAGATACTTTTTTTGTATTGTTTCTGGTTATTGTTATGTTTTATTACAATTTTAACTATAATTAATGTATTTATAATTAAATCAATACTACTTTATTGTTTAAGAAAAAGTTTCATAAAAGTATTGATATAATGCATTGTAATACTACTGGTATATTATCTATCATAATTGATTTAATATAAAGATATGTATATTTCTTTACATAAATATTTTTTTTATTTATAAAAGGAATAGATTTCCTATAGAAATAAAGAAATAATATATTAAAATTAGATTTTATAATTGATAAATAAAACTAGTCACTGGACTGTCATTGGGCATTTCTTTCTCTCATTTTTTCCTCGCAATTGGAACTTTCACTGAGAAAAAAAGTTGTAATAAAAATTACTCTACCTTCTAACGTGAAGGGATATCATCTATGATGTTTATGCAATAACTGTACCAACCTAATATTTTTTATATGGTGTAGTAAAATTTTTTATATGTTCTTGTAAAGTTTCCATTCATAGTAATTATTACCAATCAGAATATAAAATTTTACTACATGGTATGGTAATCTTAAATACAACTTTTTTCCCAGTGTTCGTCCCCAGTGTCACAAATACTCTTATTCGCGCGCATAAGATAATCGCGAATAAGAGTAGTAAATTGGCTAAAAAAAAAAAGATGATCTAAGTGAGATTGATCGGTTGCAGTGTGCGCCAAGGTCGGGGCCGAGGTGGAGAACGAGACGGCGCCGCCGATGGCCGAGACGTACCTGGAGAGCCGCGGCGTGGCCTGCGGCAGCATCGACCTGCGCGAATTCGGCGCCGAGGCGTTGGTGCCGGGCGCGTACCTCAAGTCTTCCGTCCCCACAACTAAGAGGTACCTGCCGGAAATGCGCGCGGACGCGGACGAGATCAACCTGGAAACGTACCAGACGAGCCCGCGCAAGTACCAGGAGTCCAAGTTGGACGCGCGGCTGGGCTTTTTGGGCGCGCGCAAGACCGCGAGTTTCGCGGCGGAGCCGGCCGGCTTCACCACGATCGAGCGTTGCGTGGCCTTCCGCGACTACCCGCCCCCGGGGCTGGTTTGCGGGGCCATCAGCCAGCCGGCGCCGACGGTCTGCAACCTGTCGACGGTGTCGATCGAGTGCCCAATCGGCGCCAAGCTCCTGTGCAGCGCCGAGGTGGAGTCGAGGTTCGCCCTCACCTCGATGCCGGACGTGACCTTGGCGGTGAACAGCGAGCCGGAAGTGGAGCCGGGCGCGGACTTTACGGAGCTGAAGAGCCGGGGCGAGCGGTCCGCCGCCGCCATACCCGACATCGCCCACACGAGCGAGCGCAAGCAGCCCGAGGGCCAGGAAAAACTATTGGAAAAGTCAACGCCGCTCGACGAGAACTCCACCAGCGGCATGCTCGACCGCATTTCCCACGACCTCGACTACTTGCTGAACCGCACGCACCCCACCAACGAGGACACGTGAATCCATCTAGTTGCCTTTCTTCCGTTCTACCTTTGCCGCAACTTTTTCTTGCGGCCATCCCCGATCCCTCCCGTTTGTACAGCCCGGTCGATTCGGCCCTCCGCCCCCACCCCCTGATCCCTGCGCTCCCCCCGATCCCCATTCGGCACTTTAATTGGCTCCAATCGGGAAGGCTAGGAAATATTGGAGAGGGAATCTAATTAGCGGCGAGGTCGAGTTCGGCAAGAAGAAATAATTAGAAAGCAATGAGAAAGCGAATGTAAGGGGAGATGGTTTTTCGTTGGTGGGAGTTCGTTAGGGCTAATTCAATTGTAAAGGTTACGATTCGGATCGCGAAAATTGATACCTCCCGAGCGGATGATGTTGTCATTTTTAGAATGATAATTAGGAAATGTAATCCGGATGGCGAAACCGGCTGTTTGAAGATTAAATGGCTCCTTTATTACGTAGATTGTTTCGTTAATGATCTGATTTGAATAACTTTGATGGTAACTGATATTGTTTGCGGTGAAAAATTGTTACTACAGTTTCGCGGCAAAGGGGATGGAATATTTTGATCCTGAGGAAGGACAAATGGAAATGTTTTAATTGGAAAGTTACGCGCACAGAAAAGATGTGTTAAATCAAACAAATTATTTTGGTTATTTGAATTTGGTTGAATCAACAAATTAATTTTGTTGAATCAGCAGACTATTTTTTTAAATCAACAAAATATTTCGTCAGTTTAACAGAAGGTTTTGTTAAATTAACAAAATAATTTTGTTATGTAAATAATGACAAAAAATTTGGTTAATTTGACACAATTGTTCTCTGCGTTTATGAAAATGTATCATTAATGTAAAGTTGCATCTGTTTTATATTATTATACAGAGGTCATAATTACAAAACTCTTCTATAATAAATTTGGATTACTGCAATCGTCAGCAAATTGCCATGTAAAATTTTTAACGTTTTTTAACGTGGGTGTTTATACAAAGTGTTAAATGCGAAATGAATATGATAAAATGTGTTATAAATTAAAAATCCACTAAAAAAAACGTCCGTTTTTCGAATCTTAATTCCGAAACCTTTACTATTTATACCTCATGAATGAATTACCATCGATCACTCTTGCCGACGTTTCCTCTTCCCTAAAAGGGTAGCAAAGTAAAAATTTTTGGAGATGAGAAAGGATTGTTATCAAAATTTAAGTATAAAATAACGAGGACGGGAAGAAACGGAATAGAAAATAGAAACGCGAAGTGTACTTGGGAGCTTTGAAAACTTTTTCAATTTCTTTCAACGTCCCTTCGCTTCAATGTCAATTTCTATGGCCGTTTCTCTTTCCCGCTTCTAATTCTGTTTCTGCCTCGTTTCTTTTCGGGCGCATTCTTGTTCTGGTCTTATTCACTTCTTTCTACTACACCGTTACTTTTGTACCGAATTTTTATGGAATTAAGAAAGTTTGAAAAATGTATAGGAGAGATGCAAATTTTTTTTAGGCGACACTGCCATTCATCGCGAGTTTGAAAGGATATTCACTTTTGATTAATGATTTGCTCTTTTTCCTTTTAGTGTATCACAGTTGTTCGCTCAGTTGTTGTACTTTACTTACCATCAATGAAAGTAATCGACAGTTACAATGGCAAATTGTAAATGATTCATTGTTAAGTTTTTACATCAATGTTAAACATTGTTAGTAAAATTTAAAACCGAGTTGTATCGTTGAATTGTTATTAATAGTGAATTTGTTATTTATAACATATATGTTGGATGTAATTTTGAGAACATATTGTACATATTTATAAACGACTTTTTTAGTACCATAATTATATAAGTTTTTCGTTTCAACTGCAATTTTTATAAAAAAAAAACATATTTGGCGTTACATTAACTTGATAATTCGATTTTTCATAAAGTAAATACGTAAATAGAAATTTTTTCATGAATTTCAACACATAGTATCGTAAGAGAAATTTTCATGCGGCTATAACAATCCATAACTAATAATTTTTTACATAGGGAATCATCTTTATTGCAAAAATTAAAGTACACCTCAATAAGCAAACCATTTACAACGAAGTACTTCAATTTTTACAATGAAATAATTATTTTTATCACGAATAGATATTACATAGCAATTTTATTTGTATGCTCCGCATAGTTTATACATACTTACCTTTGAGATTTGAATATGGTCGAGTCAAGTTTGACCGACGTTGAAAAGTGTGTGTAAAATAATTGAGAATAATACATGTAAAAACTGCTAAATAACAAGCCAAAGAATTCGTATTTTCAAACAAAATGAAACAAATCCACGTTTGTATACAATAAACATCATTCTGCGATACCTAGTAAACGAACGGAATATGAATATAAGTAGCGGTCATAAATAAAAGTGAAAAGAAATTGCTTGAAAATCAAATTCGTAGCCTGATACATTTTGTACCGTACATCTAATCTTACGATTTGAATAAAAATGCACAAAAGTCTCATTCAAAATATGTTCCGCATATTTTGTAATATAAACTAAATTATAAATGACTAAAGTTTTCTATGCTCTCTGGAAAAGCTCACTCGTAGATGGCGCTTTTACGCGAACGAAAAACGTCCAAACTTTTAAAAGCAGCGACTTAAACAAGTATATAAATTTGCCGTGATAAAATTCGCAATCATAAAACTCGGAAACGAAAACGCCATCTACGATCTTTTCGCGTATGAAAAACCGTACGATTAATCGAGTTTCGGCGTTTTATCTTTCAGTTAATCCGACACTCTTGATAAATTGATTGATGGACAATCTGAATTCCTCGATCGATTGATCGTACAGTCTTGATTTTTACGATTAATCCGACACCATGTACGAATGTGTATGTGTAAAATCGATGTTAACCATCAGAAAAAACGTAAAAAAATGTCTTCTCATCGAGTTACAGTATTTATTTATCACTATAACGTACAGCCCTTTCATAATATCCATAATTCAGTCGTCGCATCTCGTTCCTTCCTTTCTTTCATTCTCACACATTCCGCTGTTCTAAAAAAATGTTCTCTCGCAAGTTTATTTTTTGTCTCACCTACCTCACGCTCGCTTGTATAATTTCATTTATTATAAAGCTATACATTTATTTATTTATTTATTTGTATTCCCTCGTATTCGTATCCTACTTACACACTTAAAGTCGAAGTTTATGTTTTGCTGTTGTAATAATAACTGCTAAAATATAGTTAGTCAAATGCGTTACGGTGATATTTTACCAAGGTACGAAAATGGAGTAATATTTCATCTTTTCCGTATATTTACTTTTTCTTTTCTCTCTCTCTCTCTCTCTCTCTCTCTCTCTCTCTCTTTTTCTCCGCCGTTCTGTTACTTGTTTTTCATCATTCTTTCACCTTTTTTTTTATGCTTTTATTGGTTTTGTATTGTATCCCTAGTATTCGTTTGTTGGCCAAGCGATGTGTTATAAATGCAAAAGACGTAACAAGGTCGGTGTTAGTTGAATTAGCACTCGAGTATAACTATATGACTAGTTTTCTGTGTCGACAGATCTTCTTAAAAATATAAATTATGTACAAGAATTTTAACTAATATTTCGCGGTTTCTTTCTTCTTTTCTTTTTTGTTTGATTTCTTTTACCTTGTTCAATTACTTCTTCCATTATTTAGTTTCAACGAAGTTTCAATGACCTTTGTTCGCGAAATCACATCGATTGTACCCATGTTTAGTAGGGCCGTGGTTCTTGATTCAATTAGGGGGATGACCTTTATTTTGTCTCGGTATCGAAATCCACCAGTGACGAGCTAATTTCGCAGTTGTTAACTACCGCAATACGTTTGAATCTCAATTAACTCGCTAATTTATGTTAATTATTTAAAACGATTATTTTTATACTTACTTTATCTTTTATATGAATATTAATTACAACATTTTACGTCTTTAAGACCATATCAATTTCATTATAAGAATTATATAAAAAATAATCGTATAATTAAAGTAATGTTTCATAGACTACTTTTAGAAAATATATTAAAAAATTCTTTTATATACGTATTATATTAAAATCTTTATACAGTATCTTACAAAATATAAAAACTTTCAGTTTATGTAAAAAAATCGCTAATATTATATTTACGTAATGTGGAAGGAAATGTTTGAAAATCTTACAAATATGAAGAGACGAATTCGACAGCTACAAATCTCATCGTCGGAAAAAGGTAAGCGATTAAATAACTAAACGAAATCATTTGATTGGATTAAATGACTTTTTATTACAAAATTCTAAGCAGTTGATCAATTACTGCGTATTTAGCTTGACTCGTTTCGGCATTGAATTAATCTATGCTCGCGTACTTTATTTGTTCTAATTGAGAAATAAAGATTTTTTTTATAAATGGACAATATATTCGAATACAGTTTGTTCAGTTCACGTATGTTTCACTGTTTTCCATTATAACTGATGATAAAAGGAGGATATTTTCATCAAAAGCTATTCTTATATTAAGAAATATTAACTTTTTTATAAAAGAAAACAATAATAAATTAATAAATTGCTGAATTTTAATTGATTTATAGAAAAATAAATAAAAAATTATATCTGCAAAAATAAGAATTTAAATTTACGCCTTTACAATTTATTTATTACAAGTATAGTTTATAAAACAGTGAAAAAATCCAAAAATAATAAATAATATAAAATTTCAAAGATATAAAAGCAAGTATTAGTGCTATAGAATCGATCGTTTCTGCAAAAATTAGTACAATCACATAATCCAAATCCCTTAAATGTCTGTCAACGACAATTCGTTCAAAAGTACTACGACTGGTCAGCCCCCTAATTCAACGTTTTTATTGCAATACCGCCTATAACCATGATCGGCATGTAATTCTCATAAAACTATCTCTCTCGCTCTCTCGCTCTCTTTCTTTCGCCCTCGCATCTTTTCTCTTACAATGCAATTATTCATTCTTACACGGCACATTTATTCATAAATAAACAATACATGTCACAAAACCGTAACGCTTGCGTAAAAAAAGTTGCACATTAATAAAAACCTCAAATCAGCGATTACAACTTTTAAACATAAGGAAAACAAAGAACAGACAGACAATAAAAGTCCCGAATCGTCTTTGATCGACGAACGAAACTGAACAAAAGCATCGAAGTCCCGAGAGAAAAGATAACTGTTTTGTGCGATCGAGAATCAATGTTGATTCAACTTCCGCCTGGCGCAGCGACGATAACAAATTGACGACGAAACAAAGACACAAACGTATTTCCAATTATCTGTATATATATATATATTTCCTTCCTCTACTTCTTCTTTCATAATTACACCTAGTAGCCAAAAATTGTTTCATTAAGAATGCTAATTGTTGTTCTAACCATAAGAATCAATGTTCTTAAAAAAATATGAATTAAAAATTATTATTATTTATATTTTAAGTTTTAAACACTCGAATTATTTCGTCTTCTATTTCAACCAAATATTTGTAAGCGGTTTTATAAATAATCCAAAAATATTTCACTTTCGGCTTTCCAATAGCTTCTTATCTTGGTATAATAAACTTTTCATTTTTCTTTTCCTTTTATTTTTTTATTTTTTGACTGACAATTGAGGTAATTCAAGTGCGATCCGAAGACGAATTGAACTATCCCTTATATTTGGCGACGTCTAACGTTAATTTGATACCACCTGTCCATCTTAAAAATATTAAGCAATTATCGATTATTAAAAACGCCGCGTCACACGACAACTTTGGTCAGTAGGGCTAGAGTCGAGAACGACACACGAAGTCGCTCACACGCGTACTCCCGAGTAGGCCTGAGTCGATTCTGTACGTTTTGTCAAAAGCATCTGAATTCACTGAAACGAAAAACGGTTAAAAAATAAAACGGGTATTTTCTGTACTTCGGTCGCGTACTCAAAAGTTCCCCCTTCGCTTTTTTTTTCTTTCTTATTTGTGCGAGACTCCAAAACACGCGTACACAATTATGGAAACGATTGTGCACGATGTTCCGGTAATGTAAAAACGTTTTACTGTTTCGAAGAAAAGACGAAACACGGGAGCTGCGTTCGCCTTCGCACACGCAAATACAAATTACGTAAAATACCTATTCGATACATATTGATGTCTGTTTACGGTCTACATTCCACAAATCTATTCAGCTATATTTCCATTAATAATAATTCTCTCTCTCTCTCTCTCTCTCTCGCACTCCCTTTCTCACACTCTGTCTCTTTGTTTTTTTTTCACTCTGACCTGCTAACTCATTACAACGTTTGGATTATCAATAGGTTTTTTTTACTTTTCTTTCGTCTCTCATTTCATTTGGTAGTTTTACAAAACGCAACAGCTGAATCAGACTCACATCGAATTACCTCTACACGTTTCATCAAAACGCGACATTTCCCTCTACGCAGATATATCGATTTATGTCAAAATACTTAATTGTAAATTGATATATACACTGGTGCGAGAACGAACGCGGCGACGCGGACTTTTCGTCTGACGTGCGAACGCTTTCCCGAAATCCCGCTCAGTAATTATGCTTTCCAGTCGACAAAGAAACGTTTGTCCGCTTTCATTCAAACTTAATCACTAATTTTGGAACTGGATGCTTTTTGGATCAATTTCAATTGTACAATTACATCGACCGAAATAGAGTATTATTCAATGTACTTTATTGTTATCCATTTTGAATCCACACGCAATTCATACAATGAAGCATTTGTTGAATTAATTATATATTCAAGCATTTATCCAGCCCCGATCCTATGAAATGTTAAATGCAAACAGTAATTATTATATCGTCTAAAAATAATGTAAAAACTTTCAAACCCCATCCGAAAAGATAATTTTCATCCCCTGTAATACACAACCTAAAATATACTTATTTTATACCTAGACTATAATTACCAATTACACGCGGAATTTCATTTACGAAAATAAAATTGTACATTATACATACGTACGAAATACAAACATTTACGTCCCTCTGACCCAGTATAAAGTGTGTAAAATCAAATTAGAAGGAGTAAAAAAAAATACATAACACTTCACAAACGTCCAATGCCTGATAGCCATAATTACTGCGAGTGATTTGTGTCGCGCGTTTTTACATCACCATGCCAATAAAATGCCTCGGGGTTTGACACAAAAACAAATATTCGACCGTTATTTGAACATGGAGAATTCAATTCCAAATTGATGCTTTGTAAGAAAATACTGACATGCCCCGTCGAACAACGCGTCAGTAATTCGACTCCGGAAGATAAAACGATTCTATTTTACCTCTTCTTTTATTTCTTTGCATTTTTTTTTTTCGTGTGAAACCCCGACTGAAAGGAAATAGAAAAGAGAAGCGAGATAAAGATCGCGTGGTTAGTATGCTTTTTTTTCTTTTAATATTTTTTTTTTAATTTTTTATTCTTTTATTTTTTTATCGCCACGCGCGTCTCGTAAAAGTTGACTTAATTATAAAAATACATAGCCAGTCTATACATAGAGCGTGCAAAGTGGCACAGTGAACTGAGTGACCAGGTAGCCGGGTATCCGGTACGGTTAACTACCGCTCTCAACGATCGTCGTCGGCGGTTCCATGTCTTCGTGATTTTGACTTGCTTTACTAATTATAGATTCTGAGAGTCCTGAGGTTTTTGGCGGGTTACTAATTACATTATCACTACTGGATGCCGCAATACTTGTCACAGCGCCATCTGTTAAGTGCTGCAGGCAGGGAAACTCCGGCCCAGGTAGCAACAGCGTTGTTTGTGTCGGTAGATTCGTTAATGACACCATTCCCGGCGTCATCATTTGCTTATTGAAACAACATCGCAATGCTTCTTCAATCAAATTCGCTATTTTATCACGATCATTCTGCAATTGTATACGATGTTTTCATTAATTACTTGATACAGTGAAACTTGGTAATAATGAACAAGAGCAAAAATCACATGATGTGTAGTACTGAATAAAATTTAAATTGTTTATGAGCGATTCAACGACAAAATACTCAATACAAGGCCATTAAAATTTGAATCGATCATCTACGAATTGGCTGAACTCTAGGGAAAACTTCGTACTCCTTCTCAATGTCTCCAACACGCGTGACCTGTAGTCTTTTGGAGCACAATTTCAGTAAAAGGCAAAAAGTTAGATTTCTCCTTTATCGGCTTCGTGGTTTTTTTATAATTTATAAAAAGGTCAAGTTTATTTTTCAATCCATCCATCTAATAAAATAAACAGACGTAATTCCTTTGAACTCAATTACGTGCCAGGAATGAAGACTCATATAATTCTAATAAAAGTGTGGCGTCGAATGCTATAAATATAAAATTTGAAAAATCGTTTCTTTAAATAAACTATACAATTAAAACGCGTGAAAAGAGTCAATCGAAAGTAAACAGCGTTTCTTTATCTTCAAACTTTTGCATTTATCGATTGCTATTTTTAGAATGATTACTCCTTAACTGTGAAGAACAAATTCAACATTATTATTTTTATTCATTATCCACTGACACAATTATTTATGCAAAACAGAATGTGATTGCTAAAAATAAACCATCAAAATAAATCAAAATAAATGTAATATCTTAAGCTTTTAATACTTCTTTTGACAGATTTAACAAGAAGAATAAATTTAAATAATCAATAACAAATAAACATTTGAAGAAAAAAACGACACCAAAACATGCAATGTGGCAAATAGTAATCAATCTTTTGGAATAACTTTTTCTAAAAATTTAAGAGATGAATACGACAGTTATTTTAAGATTTTCAAATTTGTTTGTATGTGACATGTAAAAAGATAGACGAGTGTTTTATTTATGTCATTCAATTTGTCTCATTATAGCCATTAACAAATTAAATGTAGTAATACAAAAATTTTAGCATTAAACATTTTCTAACAACCATAGAATGTTCAATGCTAAAATAAATATAACTTTAATGGCACGTGAATAAATTTATTCACGCGTTATATACATAAAGAAAACATACAATAACTTAATTCAATATCTTATATAATACTAACAATAGAACATGAACATCAAGTATTACAAATTCAACAAAAGCACTTTTACGAAAATTGTCAACAAAATTACTGTGCACGTGATAAAAGTAATTTATGAAAAATATACATTAGATGTCACTTATCAATGTTGGGCAAATCACGGCCCGACCATGATTGGTTAACCAATAATAATTTTTTAATCTGGGGCCTATCATAACTCAGTATTATTAGTCAATATTACACCAAGCTTGGGCCACAAATGGTTAGCATAATCTGGCGATCATTCTCCATTGTTTCATTCCAATGCATCGCCAATACAATAAAACCATTACAGATCCAATTACCATTAATGGGAAACTAGAGATTTTCCTGCATAGAGCTCTTTCGTAATCGCACTCATGTCTACATTATGCCACTTGTTGCGCAATATACTGTTATTCTTATTATTAAAATTATTTCAGTTGAATCGCCTTTGACCGACCTCTTCTATTGCAAGCCAGTGTATTTATTGTTATTATTATTAGCATTATCAAAAATGCCCTGTCTCATTCTACAATAAGGATAACACGGTTATTGATAACATTCGTAATGATAATAATAATAACAATAATAAAAATTACAATTATTTATAAATATTTGAATGCGCTACACAAAAGTAGCAAGCTATACATGTTTATACAAAATGCATATCGGTCGCAAATTGTTACAGTCCCAATAATTTTAGTGCGTTTTTCTATTTGACGCAAATACACATCCTGAAAACAGATATTGCGCTGTCCTACGTTATAATATGTTATAACGTATATTATTATTCACTTAATAATGAATTATTAAGATAATATAAAATATTGGATAATAAAAATTATATAACATAATTGATTTCATAGTATAACATTCCATAAAGTGTGATTTATAATTTATAATAATAAATTATTTTTATTAGAATTGTAGATCTTTAAATTATTATAAATTAAAATAATTATATTTTCAGAATTAATAATAAATGTCTACAAACCTCATTTATAAATCCAAAATGTACAAGTTCCTGTGCAAGGAGCATCGATGTATCTATTTGAGATACAGGACACGTTAATTGTCTATTCATTTTATCATCCATTCGCAGCAATATTGTCATCTGTAATTATATCATTGTATTTAAAGATAAGATTATAAAAACTTTTATCATATTTAATGATTGTATTAAGACTTACATAAATGTTTAACATTTGTAACAGAAATCATAAATTAAATATATAACATCAATAAAAATAATAAACAATATAGAAATTATAGATATTATTAATACATTTAATTATCATCAGATTCTCTTATATAATCTTAGGACACTAAATATTTGTTCAAAAAAAAAATAATAAGAACATTTCTAACATACTACTTACTTGTAATTCACAACTTTCTTCTCGTGGCTTCACATTACACATCATATTTACTACTCTACGAGACTCCACGTCGACTGGTTCTGGTGTTACCGACTTGACAGATTCGGTTACTTCAGGTGATATCGCTCTTGGACGTACAGGTGGTGGAAGTTTAGCCATAAATGCTGTCAAAGGATAAATTCCATATCTGTAAAAAAGAAAACACAATTCTGTATACTTGTATGTTTGAAACAATATTTAATTTACAGCATGATAAACTATATACTTTAAGTTTCTAAATCATAAGTATGATAATTAATTTGAAAAACAGATCAATATAAAGCTGAGAATTGTACTATACACAAGTGAACAATTGACTATTACGCTCATGCTACGAACATTATTTTGTATTAATGAATGTAACGTAGTCTTTGAAATAATTATACGTAGCAGGCGCTACATAATAATTATATATAGCACCTTGTGTCCTCGTAACTAGTGTCAATGGGTGCAACATATTTGACATTCTTTACAAATAATCTTTTATTATTCAATAGTTAAATTATTATCTAATTTCACATAAAATGTTAATATAAATTATTATAACAATTGTTTTGTGATTCTTGAATTCTAGAAGTTTTATTTTCCAACTTACTTAACATCTTCAACAAATTTCTCTAACTTTTCAGAAACTGGAATATCAGACAGTCGAATTGATTGGGGAGGTTTGTTCTGATATTTAATTTCAGCAACCACGGTTTCAGGGCCATAAAGCCTGTGCAACACTTCGTCTGTTATCGTTTCTGAAATATTCGCTGAAAGAAAATATTCCAATCAACACTAGAACTTTACCTTGAATCTTTTAGTAAATCAAGATAAATTAAAATTGCATTGAAAATAAAACCTTTGTATAATTCACCACGAATCTCAATATTCTTTTTGCATACATTTCCATTAGCTTTGCCCAGTCATTTTTAGTACATAATAATAATAATAAAAACTCACTTGCAGAATTGACCAACGCGTGTGCTGCCAGCAATTTGAGCGAATGGACTTCAAAGAGGACGGGATGGAACAGTAGTTCTCGCGCACTCGGCCTTTTTAACGGGTCAGCCTCTAAGCACTTGCGAATAAAGTCTTTCTGTTGAGCGTCGTCCAGGGATTCTATTGTTTTTCGAATATTCTCCTCGGTCACGGTGGTTCCGCTATCCCCATTGCCATGAATCTCTAATGCTGCCATCTCCAGCGCGCACATTCCAAATAAATAAATATCGATGGCCGGAGTAACAGTACCTGCAAATTGATTAAACAATTATTAAACGGTATCAAGTCAATAATGAATCAACTTTTGTAAACACACCATATTTTAATGCTTATAAACGTCCATACCATATTCCAATGCTTATAAACCATTAAAAAATAAATAAGTATTTACGTTATAAAAGTGTACAAACATACTGATGACTGTGAATAAACGTAACAAATGTAACGCAAAGAAAAGCATTCTTTAAATAAGGTATGCATTTATTAAGTATGAATGTTGTACTTTTACAAGCGAATCAAAAATAAATGGGACAAGTCATGCGTTTGCTACTTGGATACAAAGTAAACAATTTTAATACAACTCAACTATTTCTTATTACGATCCTATTAAAATATTATTTGCTTGTGTTAATCAAAATTTAAAATATGTTCCAGGTACGTGTATATCCAGGAGTCCGAAAAGGAGCGAGTCGTAAAATCCCCACCCATCAAGTAAGTTTACATATATTTATAATGAGTCTTGCTCTAAAATGATACAATGTTTCTTATATGTTTCAATAAAACTCAAAATTCTAGACACAAAGAGTTCAAGATGACTAAATAATTAGGGTACTGAAAAATGCAACGTTTTCAAAAAACAAAATATAAACAAGCTTACTTTTTGTTTTGCATTTACATCCACTTTTATGTCCTTTGAATGTAAACGAACAATATTATTGTTTTTATTTCATTAATTTGATCTCCTAAATATGTACAAACATTGCTTTTTGATGTACTCAATCAAATTTAAAAACGTTTCAATCTTCAGTTTCACTAAATAATTTAATAATTCTTATCTTTGACTTTTCCCAGTGTAGCGAACAACCAAACCAATTGCGATTTCACCCATAAATCGTCACGCTTGTAAATAACAAATCACATGATATTGCAACAATAATTAACAACACATTAAGCGGAGTGTCAAACATTATGTGGATGATAAATGATGACTGTTGTGCAAGCTGATTAAAATAATGTAGATGAATACTAATTCCCACAAAAAAGAAAAAAATGGTCATACAATCCAAAAATCCAAAAAGTATCACCACAATGACAAATGCTACAAGTAACATACGATTCAAGAAGAAAAAAAAGATACAAAAAAATAAAAAAAAAAAAAGGAAATTATCACTCACTTCCGTATTCCGGTGCCACGAAATGCATATTCTTCGTACCTCCCCTACAGGTTTTAATGTGGTGATGAATTGCATCTGGTGCCACTGTAATCACGAGAAATTCATTGTTACATTTATGTCGATTCTGCGTCGTTCGACCCAGAACGTAAACATAAGAATGAAGCAATTCATGGAAACCGATTCCTTCGATGAATTTAAACTATAAAAAAGGCAGAAGTCGAAGAGAAACCAATTGCCTCCCCACACACAGGTAAAAAAAAGATTAATCAAAATTACTGACATTGTTAGTAAACTGGTCATATACTTGCAAAAATTGGGAAATTATCATCTCAAGTTAGCAAAGCTGACAATGTATGTCAAAATGCTAACACTTTATGGTACTGAAAAATGAAACTATTTCAAAAGAGCAAATTATAAACGAACTTTGTTGTTGTTTTGTGCTTACATCCATTTGTATGTCCTTTGGATGTATACAAACAATATTATTGTTTTTATTTCATTATCTTCCAAATATTTACAAACTTTGTTTATTCACGTGCTCAATTTTAAAAACGTTTCCCTCTTCAAGTCCATCGACACTTTTTACTAACTCGGGATAGTAACTTTTCAATTATTGCAAGTATATGACCAGGTTTACTAACAATGTCAGTAAGTTTTATTAATCGCTTTTTTTCCCTATAATTGCATTCGATTTGCGTGCGAAAGAAAGAGAGAGAAAAAAAGGAGTTAAATATTTAAACGTTTATCGAACGGCGCTGTTAAAAAGTGCGAGGCGATAACGCGAAGGAGACCCCGCGATTCGACGCTGATCATTATCTTGGCCGCCTACTCGTTTATCGCGGCAGCGTCGTGTAATTCGAACGAAATAATATCAACGGCACAGCTCTCGTGGAATAATTGAAACATTTGATTTTGCGTCAACAAACAAGTCGGACGGGCGAACGAGTGTCGCAAAAAGAAGCGACGTTATCGGTGCACGAGAGAAGTGCGTCATTGCGCTCGAAATTTGATCCGGATTAGACGATTTCTTATGATTTGAAAATGAGCGGCTCGAGATGCGGCTAATGCGACGTTTCGTGCGGTACAAATGCGATAATGGAGCCGTCATCTACGCTCTTGCAAAAACACGCGTTGTTAGTCCACACTGAGAACAAAAGTTGGGATAAAAATCATTACACTATATCTAAAAATGGGACCAGTAACACTTTATCTAACAAACAGTTTAAAAGAGATTCTGATAATTATACAAAGTTATTATGATGCAGTATAATAAAAATTATTGTTTATCCTATAGCCTCTTTTAAACTGTATAGTAAGTTTGACAAGAAGATGTCATTTGTCCCCATATTCAGGATACAGTATAATAAGTTTTATCTGAATTTTTTTCTCAGTACAGATAATTGAGACGTTTATGCGAAATTATAGATAAAATCTAGAAGGCGGAGGTACTAAAAACGGGTTAACGAGTTCAAAAAAAATCAACATAAAATTTCACTTTCAACGGCGTTAATGGCCACGCACGAAAGTCTTCTGTTTTTTTTCCTTTTTTTCTATTCTTCCCTCCGTCTCGTTCTCTCCTCACCGTCTCGTTGTTCAATATATTGCATGTATCTTTTGTACACTGAGAGAAAAATTGCTTTCAGCTAACTAAAAATAATTTAGTTGGTTCTTTCTTTGACAGTTGTGGAGTGAAAAAAATTGTATAATGATACTTACTATATTATTAATAACTCGCCCATACGTTTGTGCTTATGATACAATTTATTAATAAATATAGTTGAATTCAACATATTAACTGAGATCAGTATATTAGTTAATAAATTCTATCATAAATGCACGCCTGTCCGCAGGTTATTAATAATATCGTTAATATTATTATATAATTCTTCTCCGTATATAAACATACATAAATTCTTTTCTAGTGTAGAAGTATATATTTTTCTTGCAAATGTCAGTAATATGTTTTCTTGCAGATATCAGATATCAATATAAACGTTGATTAATTCAATCTATGCACCATTATGCGCATACTCGCACGTAAAATGAGCGGAATTCCAAAATATTTGTGATGAAAAAATGACTCTGTCCGTTTTGCCTACGCAAATTACATTGAATAAATCTTTATCGCGGTGTTTACGTTTCGTGAACTACGTCAACTAGACAATTTCAACACAAGTAAGAGATATTAGTTCTTCGGACTAAATTAAACGAGTTGTCAAAATGAAAAAAAAAAAAAAAAACAACTAAAAAACTAAGTTGCAATTGAATTAGTTAATACAATTATAGTTTTTGATTTATCCAACTATAAATGTATTTATCCGTAATTAATTAATAAAAACTTCTAATTTTTAATTGGTTCTAGACCGAGAAAAATGAATTCTGAAAAGTACTATGCTTTTTAGTAAACGCCAGAAATACTCGTTTAATTATACAAAATAATAGTTGAGTCTAGTAAAATATATTGGAAATCCTATTATTATTCAATTTCTAGAATCTTATACTAGGTTTCAACTATATTTTACTAGACTTTAACAATAATTTTTTACATTAGTGCAAATTCTACATATTTATAAAGTCTATAAAGTCTAGTATTTTTATAATACTCTTTTCTCAATGTACGAAGAAATAATACCAAATTATTTACTTAACTATATATTCAATATATATAAATATTTGGACTATATTTCGCAGTTAATATAAAGTCTAATATTTTTTTATAATACTTTTCTCTCGGTGTACTAAAAAAATTTCTCTCGCGTACACTCAAATAATCACCATATTAATAAGAAAATAAAAGAACACGTACATAAGTAAGTAAACAAATAAAAAGTAAATTCAGCGGCAATTGAAAATATATGAAAAAAAAAAAAAAAAAAAACAAAAAACAAAAAAAAAACGAGG
>JABFPN010000422.1:0-48170 GCA_022817305.1 Leptoteleia sp. ZL-2020 | reverse complement strand
CTGATAGTCTTTGAGAACCGTAATACTGATCAACAGAGGTCGTGAATGGCCGAGTGGTAAGACATGTGACTTATAAATTGTAGGTCGGGAGTTCAAATCAAGGTGGGATTAAAGTAAATTTTTTTTTATATAGAAATGCTTTGTCAGCCACTATGGCTCGACTGTGGCTCCTGGCCACATCCCACAGTCGATCCATTGCGGCAACATGTGTGGCTTATTGTGGCCAAGACTGTGGGCTCCCGCATACCACAGTCTTAGCCACAGTGCTGCCATAGACTCTGCCACAATGTTTTTTCCACGCGGGATGTTACTAATAACATTTATAATATAAAATTTCAAACAATTCTAATATTCAGATCATATTTCATGTGAAAATCAGACAAGTATATCGTATTCATGCTGATACATTTGCAAAATTAATTGCAACTTTTTTCCACGTATTTATCACATGAAAAACCGCGAGAGATAAATTAGAATACAAAAGAAGTTTCTGTCTGAAAGTCGTCGTGTAAAAACCTATGCATTGCATTGAAGTTACAATTATGTAGAGAAACTGAACAGCATACTTTGCCCTTTACAAAAAAATGGAAATATCATTTTGTTCGTTAAATGTTCATTTGTTCACAAAATTTTGCGTGTATTTTCAGTGCATAAAAACAATTCGCTTGACATTTTGCGTCGCGAAATATGGTACTCATTTACATACAAATATTACGTAGTGTGATAAATTTTTTTCATACAGTACATTATTTTGCATAAACACTGATAACCACAATACTCTCATTTTATTATTTTGAATTACATGAAAATTACACATAAAGTCACAGAACTTCAATTTAAATTAATGTTTGTATGCAAAAAAACTTACGATAATAATTAACATACACGTATCGTTTTATTCTTTCAATTCAATTAATTAAAAGTAAAGGGCATAGAATTACAAATTAACAATTTTTCCCAATTCTCCCGTTCTTACTTTTCTGGCAAAATTTGATTTTTTAAGTTGATTATACAAAGATGTTAATTGTATCGACACAGTATAACAGTATGGGGCAAAAGTTCACGGTTTAAATAGATATAAATATAAATAGGGTTGTTTGAAAATATTCAAACTTTCACAGATATATAATGGACCTTGCAATTTAATTCAAATTTATAATTATTTATTTAAATGACAACTATGAAAAGAAATAAAATAAAGTTCGGTAAAGTTCGAAAGGAGTGAAGCAAAAGTTCGCAACTTATACTTCAAATATAGGTTTAAATAAATCTTAACAAATCTTTATATACGTTGGTTTATTATTATATTGTTATTCTAATTTCGGTTTATTAGGAAAATTACAAGGTTTTAACAGTAGTCATAAATAAATTTGTCCATTCCATTATAATTGAAGTAGACATTGTACCACCATTTCTCGCATAAAGAACATTTGATCCAGTCTTCATCTAGAGGGTTCTTATATTCTTCTTAACACTCTGGGTATTGTATTTTGGCTGAAGAAGTGGATGATTCATCTTTTTTCCTTGCGAATCCTACGATTTGGCCTTTTGCTAGGTCTTGTCTTTGGATTTTCAAAGCACGCGAACTTCTGCCCCATTGCTATGTGAGAAATTTTGCCTCAGACTACACTATTTCGTTGTTTGATTAGCACTACCATTTGTCAGCAAAAAGAGTAATAATTACTATATGAATGAATAGAGTTTTTATTGTTATTTACAGCAATATTTAATAACAATTTTATATTATTAGCTCAGATACTTAAAATTAGTTTCTATTTAAGGTAAAGTTTACATCGAATCAATAAAAGCAGAATTTACCGCATATTATTATGGAGAATTGAAACTTGCTTAAACTATGTTAACATTCAGTGGTATCAACTTATTTCCACGCAGCAATGACATTTTCTCACTACGAAATATTTTTATTTTGCTCTGTTCTACTATACGAAAACAAATTTAAAAATTAAATAATATAACGTTATTAATAATTCATTATTAAAAAGACTATGCTTTCCATTTAACGTCAGATAACAATTTATATTAGAGAATTTATTTTAAAAATATGTTGTATCTTAGTCAAACCTTAAATAATGTTAAAAATGACAGTTTCTCCTTTTCTTTGCGCCATTCTGACACTTTTTGTTTATTTATTTACTCTTTTTTATTTAAGCAACCGAGTTCAATGTAGCGCACGTAATGTGCAAATACATCAAACGTAGTGGAAATGTTAATAGCTCAAACAATTTGGTAGCTCTTTGTTTATCAAACGGAGTGTCGATGTATAACGCGGCGATGACTTCACGATAATTCACGAAGTTCTGGTTTCACGATTGAAAACAATATCGGCTATATTTATCGCACAATTCCTAATAACGAACTCGTAAAGTTAGAAAATTGTTTTCCGAGATTTATCTCAATGGAAGAATCATTATGCTCTATGTTAAAGGAAACTCGCAGTGAAAAGGAAAAAAAGTGTTTGTCCGGTCAAATTATTCATTTCTATACGAGGATAAGTATGAGGACGGTATTTTAATAGAATTTAATATAAAGAAAAATTAAGAAAAACCAGTACATTTCATTTCTTGTTATTCTAATAAAGTATTCTGTAAGAAAATAAACATTTTTAGAATTTCCTAAACAGATCTGAAATTTTCAAGTCATTTGAAACGCGATGAACATAGTTATTTCAAATAAAATAGAAATAAATAATTCCGTAATAGTGAAACTTTGTTTTCTTTCCGTTAGGAAAGCGAACAAAATTTGTTTGTATGCGAACCAAACATCCTAATTAGAATTTAAATTCGAATTATTGGCTGTTCGAACGGACGATTATAGGTGATTATTTTTTCAACTGTTATTCGTCGTCGAAATTTGCCACAGTGTTACGAAAATGGCAAACACATTAATTTTGTCGATGGCGTGGTGTTCGATCTACGTTTCGGTTAATTTATTGCTGGAACATCAGTTACTGAATAACGGTTTGTAAGTTTCAAATGGTATTACATTGGATTAATTTATTTATAATCTGGTCATTTTGTATTTCATCCATTACACATTTAATTTTTAATTATGCTTCTGTTATTAATCATTATTTTAAGTAGTATTTTATTTATTCTATGATTTTTTAATGAAAAAAGTAAATGTTTATTTAGAGATATAATAATAAAAATTAGTATGCTGTACAAACATTTTCAACCATTAAATTGAGTTTATATGAAAAGATATTCAATATTATTGTTAAAACGTTGAAGTATAAACTTTTCTTTTATTCATAAATAGGAAGTATATTTTAAGTTGTTCTCACTTTTATAATTTTCACAAATAAAATTGAATTATTTTCAAATGAAAGTGTTTAAATAAATACAATAAAAAAATTTCAATTGTTAACAAATAGTAATTGTACAGAAAAAGAATCAATTCGTATAAATTTATTTCTTCAGATAATTCAGCTATTTATACAACTTCATTACAAATGATAGAAACTTTTTATATGTGAATAAATGTGCTCTTAATTCTCCTTAAGAGTTTAATAATGGTTTTGTAAGTCAGACACAAATAGTTGCGGTCAATAATGGATCGGAAGTCTTAACCATGTAAACCTCGTGGTGATTAGCAACTCATAAATGGTAAACGTATTCGCTTACGTCGAATAAACACTTTGTGAATCGAACCCCCTGGAGAGTTTAAGTTTTCATGAGGGTCTTAGTTCTCTTACTCTTAATGCTGCGTAAGTCTGAGCTGACAAAGTTCCTTTGCAACTTTGTTGTACTGAAACCCAATGTTTACTTAGCATAATCGTTCAATATGTTCATATTTTTCCACTTTCTTGACGTTAACATTTTTATAATTCTTTTAAAGTAAAGTTTGATTTTACGATGATTGCAACAAATAAAAAGGTATATATTAGATGACGGTAATTAACATGTAATTTACAACGAACCAACAATTTAACATTTATATTTACATTCATATATAGTTTTATTTTCAGCTTTTGTTCAAAATAATAAATTTTCAAATGTTTAAAGGAAAGATTCTTATATTTGAAACAACACAGGTTTTAATTATTAATTTACAGGAATATAATTATTTTCAATAGAGGTTCATGATTAAACTTTTTTAATTGAAATTGAAATGAATAAAACGAAGCTTAACAAAAGTTTAAATGCTCTCCGTAATAATATAAAGCATGCTTGATGTATATAATATATACAAATATATATAACTCTAACATGATATACAAATATTTTCAAATATTTAAAGCTACTTAGATTTTAAAATGAATAAACTATATTTCGTTTTCATGAATGCTGCTAATTAACTCATGTAGTATGATTTTCTTTGTTGAATGTATTTCATAATTAGAAAATAGTAATTTTATTTTATTGAAAAGTAACTACGAAGGTTCGTATAGAGGAACAAAATTTAAATTTTCATCTCTGGATATAAATTAATTATATAATAAAACATTTAGGAAATTCAAGATATCAAATACAGTAAAGGTTTATAAAGTATTTATTTTATTTGCATTTTTGCGACTATAAAAAATTTTTAAATTAAAACGAGGTATATTTTCATTTCCCTTTTACGAGAACGTGCTTAGCTTGTTTGCAAGTGTCGTGAGCATTATTCTTCAATTGTCAAACTACTTTGCAAAACCTGCGTTTCAACTTGTAGAAGATTTCAGTTTTACGATGTTTCTAAATAACAGCACCTCGAGATTCGTTTCGTAGTGAATCGAAATCGATTTATTTCATTTGTTGACACGTAACAAAGTAAATAATTCAGTGCACTAAGAACGACTGTTTTTTAATAAAATTTTCCTTGAGCATAAAATAAAGTTTAACTTTACAATATTTGGAATGAACTTGAACACGCAATTATTTGCACAGACAAAGTGCGAAAGCAATGTAAAGATAAGCTAATGTTGCAAAGTTTTGAATAATCTTTTACCACGTTATTTTTCCTTTAAGCTTTAACAACACGAATGAAAATTACAAGAAAGAACATCTTATTGTTTATTAAATTGTAAATCTGCGTATATAAACTTTATATATACATAATTTTCGGTTAGTTATTGAGAAATATTTTAGTTGATTAAATAAATCAGCTGTCAATTTCTTTAGATATAGTCATCGAAATGTTACATTCTTGCTGTTTCCATTATTTTCATTCTTATTATTTCTATTTATTTAAAATTGTTTAAAATACAATTGTAGTTTATACTTCAATGTTAATGTACATTTTAACATATACTTCAACATAAATTAATTTCTAAAGACTCGTTTCAATTTGAGTATCAAATTCAAAATTTTTAAATTCTGATTTCCGTTCTTTCTCCAAACTTTTTCCTTTATCTTTTTCTTGTGTCTCATTTATATTTATTAATATACAACTTTCAACACTTTTAATACCACTCGAAGAGTTTGTTACCGAGGCACTGTGAAATTCATACAAAACAGCGGACTCGATTTATCAAAGTCAGACTGACAAAGAGAAATGTCATTCAATTATAACTTCGGGTTAAAAGTTGCCTGTAAATTGTCAAAGGGGTGGCAAATATTTATACATAAAATTTTATGCACATTGAAGGGAAAACGTCGCCCATTTGACAAACGGTTATGCCTTTCCCTTGTTGCTTCATGTTTCAATATACAGATTCATTTTTTGACAATTTCATTTTAAAAATACAAAATTCTCACAATTGCAGTAATAGAAAAAAGTTTCAAAGCTATAGAATAGCGAAAATCAATAAAGGGGAAAATTTAGAAATTTTTAATTTCAAATACTAAAATGTCTGGAGTTTTATTTAAATCCATGGAAATATTACTCGTTAGATTTTAGAACTTTTTAGTATTTTAATTCAGATTATTACCTATACCGTACTTTTATAACAGACATACTGTAAATATGTGACATATATAAATATATGACAGATATACTGTAAAATTGAATTTTATTAAACAAATTTTATAATATTTCTGAATAATTTATGTAAAAATCGAATTAAGTTTTACATAACAAATATAAAGATATTATGCGTTGGTTAAATTAATAAAGCCTGACGATGAAATATATAAACGTTATTTCAAAATTTAACGAATCGCATATATAACGAAAAAAAAATTGAAAATAAACCAGCAGCTTTTAACTTTTTGAAAGCCACTTTAAAGTTGATTAGTATTGCATGCAAGTTTTCGAAAATCATGTTCATTAAGTGCCGATGAGTGTTACTACGCAAAGCCCGTTTATCTTCAATTTCATTCTTTATCCAATTAAATTCAACATTTGCATCCAATTAAGCACTGGCTTTTTATTGGTTGTTCCGGTGAAAGAATAAATTACGTGCTTTGTTGATGTAATTGTGGATTTATTCATTATTAAATTTACATTTACAAGTACAAACAAATAAGTCAATAAATGAACCGAGAATCTTTTTTCAGCTATGAATGAGTTACTGCAAAACAAAATAACTAATACAAGAAAAACCTGTCATATAGACGCGCGCTATCTTGACGTCTCACAAAATTAGTATTCGATGCATTAAATAAACAACAACGAAGTATTGATATATTATTCTCAAGTTTACTTCCCCAGTCACGCGTCTCTCATCGAATGAAGTCACGTTTTCATATTGTCGTGCGGTGAAGAGAATGACGACTACCATCTCTGTTATAAGAACTCAATTTTCGGTCATTTTGAAGAATATTAAAAAAATACGTGATTAGGGTTATATTCAGAGTTCATTTATATCATTATTAACATTGTCGCTTTTTATGAAGGATATCCGATTACACAAATATTAGAATAATTAATTAAACACAGAGAAAAGTTATAACAAGAATTACTTGACTTTATAATAATACTGACGTACAATAATTTCGCGTACTATTCTTATTTGGCAAGTGTCAACATATTTGTATATGTCCCACAATTTTTGTTATACTAGGAACTAATAAATTTTCATCAATTTATTTATTAGAATATTAATTTATTAAAATATCAAATAAACTTGTTTTAGCGATTTTATACAGTATAGTAACTTTTTTCCACGTGTACAAGTCAAAATGGGACAAGTTTTCAGACTTTAATGTGGACAGAAAAGGAAACTACTCGGAACAAACTTACGAAGTTTTGATAATAGTTTAGTTATTAAACAATTTTGCTTTGTTCTGAAACGTTTAATAGTTTTTGCGCAAACGAGGAACGTGTTGGAATCACAAGTATTGTATATAATCTAATTCAATAATAATTGACGAATATCAGAGCGAGTTTTTAGTTTACATTTAATTGGGTGTAGATGTTGAAGTGCGAGTAAACTGCAAATATGGTTTGCACACTTAAGTAAACTGGTTGGCAATAAAAATAGAAGAATTACATATATCTCATTAACTTCTGCTCGATAAAGTATTTTATGACGTTTGGAGATACGGCAGTCTAAATCTTTTTTATACCTCTGGTAATTCTGATAAGTTACATCAATGACATTAGAAATAGTGGATCGTTAATTTAACGATCCCGATCATACAGTCTAGATAAATGTGACGTTGACGTGATTGGTAGATGGAATTCACTTTAATTTTTTAATCGTCTGATTAATTTATTTAATGACTCGTTGATCACTATTGAAAGTCGTTATATCAGCAATTTAATGTTAACCAGCGACATTTCTTTGTTTAATGTAATTGCGATTCATGAAGTGTTCGCTTAGAAACGGGCTTTGCTTACAAAGAAAAGGAAATTTCAACGACAAATTACTACATTGTTCTATAAAGAAAAGATAAATTGTGTTTACATTTCAAATTTATGGTTTAATTCCAGCTAATATGTGAGATAAACACCAACAATGTCATAAAAATGTTAACTTGTCAAATAAACTATATTAAAATGGAGCATAAAAATTCTGTATAAGCAAGCGTTATCTTCGTTTTATGAAATATCGCAATAAGTTTTTTTTTAACTTTACTACAACAAAGTTTTATCAAAAAGAAATTAAGACAGATTCTTATGAGAATATATTTTTGAATCAGACGCATTCATTTATAAATAAATTATACAAATCATATATTCATTTACATTGTAATTTTAAAATTTGTTTCAAATATTTAGTTTTAGTTAAAAGAAAAAAACTAATATAAAAACATTGTATAAAAATAATAATAAGAGAATGAAGTAAACAGCACACTGAAGTGATGAATCTGCGACAGTTCGCACAATAAGCGAGTATTTAAATGTATTTGAAGCTGCTCAAAGACGCTTTACTATGAATAATAATAAAAGTAATAATAGAAGATTTAAATTTTGTACACTTCTGAAAACTTTTTCAATTTCGGAACTATAATTCAACGGGATTAAAGTGACAGCATTTCGACTGGTTATAAGATTTATTTAATACGTGCAAGCGAATTTACATTTATTAAATGCAAATAAATTCTATTAATATATTTCGTTTTGTTATCGAACCAAACGCAAAATGTGCATATAAATATTACACATGTCATTTGTCGGATGAATAATTGTATTTAACGGAATAACGGAACAGATCATAACTCCTTAGATTAATTTCAAATCCAGTCAAATATAAGCTAGCTAATTTTGGCCACCGATAGTCTATAAAGCAAATGATAATTCATCAGCAGCTAAAGCCCAACGCAAAACGAACATAAGCGTTCATAAATCTTTTATTCCGTGGGTTAGCGATAGCCAATGATAAACCCCAATTAAAATCATGACTTATACACGTGGCATTAAATATCGACAATCGGAATGACAGACATATCCCCGGTCCGTGTGTATCCAATAATGGAACTTGTTAATTTGTTTCATCAATTTAGCTTTCGCTAACGAATGCACCCAGCCGTCCAACTGATTTCAGATGACACATTCTGCAGATCCACACTCCGACATAACGCCCGGCGACCATCAGTCAATCGCAAAAACTGAAATATAAATTACCGCCGGCGTCAACTTTCAAAATGGAATTGACTTGAAAAAAAAAGGAAAAAGTCACTCGCACGTTACGAGCATAATTACGACGCGCGACGAAAAAACTTGATTCATTACGCCGTGGCTCGAGCGTTTAGCATGTACTTCAGACGTGGCTGCAATTCCGTATCATTGGTCCGGAGTAATTGGACGATTTTTTGTCCACGCCATTGTTATGGTGATACATTTTTTTTTTCACGAAATTTGACAAACGGTCCATCTTAATTGGATTATTCAAGTCGGATTGCTTCAAGATGTATTGCTTCTTATAAAGGGCTCATGAATCCTCTGATTATGACAAAGGAAAACCCAATTTCCGAGCTGCTTCGAGTCCATTTATCAACTTGTTCGGGATATATTCAGAAATTTGGTATTATGGCGCCAGCAACTTATACTATAAAGGATAATAATTAAATGCGCCCGATCGGACTGAACAGTTTACATTCTCTTAGCTGCTGTCAACTTATTTTGAAGGATTCAATAAAATAGCACCAGCTGCAATAGTTGGAGGACCGAGTATATTTTACTTTCTTCCTTTCTTTCTTGTAATTAATTTTTACGAAGATTATATGAATATGTTTAATCATTAAAGTATGTAATTTTATTGAAACATTTATTTAGTCAATTTAACATATAGAATACACTGAGAAAAATTTATTTGGAAAAACTACTATACCTTACAGTAAATGATAGCTGACTAAGCTGACTATATCCTACATTTGATAAGTTGGATATAGTACTAATTACCTAAACATTTTTCATAGTGTACATTATTGTTCAATACAAAATGTATGAAACTTTTTAATCATTCTTAATGTTTCATTGATTTATTAAATGATAAATTTACTAAAACTAATTAATAAATTGAACGAATTTATTAGAACTGGAATTAATATTTCATTGAATTGTTACAGCAGAATAAGCAGGACGTTTAACTTTATAACAATAACTTTTTCATGATATAACGTTAAAAAGGATATGAAATATTGAAAGTCGTGTTGTTTTATTTTGACTTTCAGTTTCCGATACTCTTTTATAAATAATTCTATTAGCTTCAATCGATCATATTTTGGTCTTATCTTTACTATATTCCCGCACTGATAAAAGAGTATCACAAATATGGCGATAAATTACAGCAAGTTCAGGATGTACTTGCACTATTAAGCTATGCACAATATTTTCGAGGTCATTTATAATAATTATGTCGAAGTCTGAAATATAGTATTGCAACTGTAACTAGAATTTATGGCATAAAGGCTTATACTGAAAGTATATCCTGAACTTGCTAAAATTTATTGCTAAATTTACGATATTTTTCTTTCAATGTACAGTGTTTATATGTTATATATTAATATGTATAACATATTGCTTCCTTAGAGTTTTCATAGATTGATTATTTTGAAATGAGCTTCTTATAAAGATGCTAGATGGTTTCCAAAATTTGTTAATTTTATATACATAAAAAATTAACAGCAAATATTGTTGAAGAAATTCAAAAATTAGCTCATCAACGAATAATATTAAAACCTCAAGACAAGTAAATTTGATTCGTACGAAACGTCGGATTTGAAGTATTTCATATAATTTAATTCAAAAGGCAAGTGTCAATAATTCAATGTTTGATTTATATTAAAATCGAATAAAAGTGTTCGATAATGTGTTGCACTATAACGGGAAATAACATTTGCCGCACTTTATATCAATAGTAACGAGAAGAAAAAGCAATTTGTTGCACGATTTCCATAAAGAACGGTAATATTTGTTCAGCTTCTTTTCTTCGCGTAGCTTCGCATTAACTAAACGCATAATAATTTTTCACGCCGCACGCGAATATATTTTATGCATGTAAATAATGGCCGCCGCTAGACGACTTCCCTCCACGATTACGTTATTACGTCAGACACTTTTATTTCAAATCCTTTAATGTCGCGATACTTTTTTTCATTTCCGCGGCACAATTCGCAACTTCTATATTAACACAGCCACATTTCATCATTTCCGAACTGCGCGGAACCCGCGCAGTCCGCAACTTTTTTACTCCAAACCGTTTTATGATTCGCAAAAGGACTTATAAATTTGAGAAAATATGTTTCGCCCGAGTCGCAACTGAATGTCTGACACTTTTCGCACGCGAAATAAAGTATGCATACGTTATAAAGTTGTTCGAGCCTGAAGTCGAGCGACAGCGCAGATTTCGAGTTGCATTCCCCAGCACTTAAACTATTTTATGACTTAATGTTTCGAATTTTCGACGGATGCCTCGCCCGTATATTCCTTTAAATATCGACACCGTCGCCGACCCAAACGTGCAACAATCAATATATTATTTGTGCTTTACGTTTCTGATCGTATTGTGTAAACTGCTGGGGCGCGCCCATCAGTCGTCTTTGTTTAGCCCGCTATTTACGAATTTCTAGTCGCCGGCATTTCGCGTCGATAATTAATCATGATTTCGCGATCATTACAACGAAACAAGCATTGTGCATTTTGGATTTGAGCGTTTGGTTAAGGATAGAGACGTGAACAAATTGATTCATTTTTGCCAAGTGGAATGTAAACGCCGTGATTTATGCTAAACTGGATATGAAATTAATAATGCATAAAACTGTCGAACTTGTTTTCAACGTGTTCGAACCTCCTTGAGATATGTTTTCTCCAAACTACGCAAAATAAGTAGACGGAGGGGAAATTATGTATAAACAGTTGCTGTGTACAATGCGCAATGTATAATCTTAACGTTTTTATACCGTTTTGTACGTTGTAATTTTTAAAAGTCATTTTAAATGGAAGAAATTAAATATTTTTTACAATTTACGACATACAAAATTAATTTAAGGCCTAATAAAAAGTGCTCTGAATATAAAACCAGGGAACAAACAAATTGAAGCAATTACTAAACTTTTTTTATTGTGTTTCAAAATTCAAAACAATTAAACGAAAAAAAAAAAGTTTTATTAACTTTATTGAGCCCTTTTTTTCAAATTGATCAACTAATTTAATTTAATTTTTAATTGCACGACAAAGGTCAAAACCCTTTGTGTTTATTTCTAAATGATTAAAACAAAATAACATCACCGTGTAAAAAATTGCGAGATTAATAAAAACAGCGAAACTGTGAAATTACAAACATACCAAAGTAAATCAGAGAAATTTATTAGAGATTGTCATTAAATTTTATAATAATTCTGGGATATGTGTGCATTTATAGTATTATTTATAATATACTGTAGTATTTTAAAAAATCATTAGAAAAAATATAACTAAGGAATTTACTTCATAAATTTTATTATACCATATCATATGGAATACTGTAAATGTCCAGATATTTTTGAGTTCTTATCAACAAAAAATTAAACAAGCGCTTATTTTTCGGAGTAAATTGCCCCGCCGAAATAATGATAGATTTCGCGGCCTCTTGACGCGAGACGCTATTATGTTCCTTCCAAACGAAACGTGACCAAAATGAATCCAACGTCGCAGACGGTGTCCGTAGTCACGTAAACTTTTTTTTTTCATCCCTACCACGAAGGCAAAAAGGGTGACAAAAACTGAACTAAAAATTGATCACTTCGCGCGCTCCGAGTGTTTGAAGACGAAATGAAAGAAGGGGACGACTTTGACGATTGCGTAATGCGATTGTATCAAAGCGACGCAATTACCCGTTTGAAATTCGTAATTTATGCGCAGGCAATTACTCCAATTTAATTAAAACTCTTACAGGGCGCTACCAGGGATGAGGATGGCTCATTAATTCGTGTCAAAGGAGAGTCGCAATATATCGGCGCGCTCGTTACGCAAACTTTGAGACCGCATCGAACTCGGTTATAAATTTGAGCGTCAGACTCTGATTCTTCGAGCGGCGTCAAATGGATTCGTTAAGATCGGATTAGCCTCTTTGTTCGCCAATTTCTGTTGCGAATTGAAGCGTTGTCATAATTTTGTCAGACACTCCTCAGACACCTCGGCTACTCCATCAATGTCGGCTCTATCGTTTCAGCTTTATCATTTATTTTGCCGTCCTATCCTGGTAAAAAGTATCGGAACTTGTCCAGAGTAAAATCTAGATCCCGCCACGGCAGGCTTTGGTACTGGGCAAAAAATGGTGCTTGAATGAATCATGATTAAGTTAATTATACACAGATAGATTATGTACGATAGAATGTAGTTAGATTATTTGAATTAATCGTATAGCTATATGTCAACAGAAATGATTGCATACGTAGTATGTATCTTCTCAGTTGGCTATGTTTTATAACGAAGCAGTTCCACGCAGATAAAAATCATATTAATAATCGTATAAATTTGTGCAACACAGTTCAAAAATATTCACTGAACCATATTAAATATGTATAAGGGGATATGTTGTACTTGTAAGAACTCTTATATCAGTTCAAACAAAATACCATGTAAATTTTCTGTTGTAAAATCAACCGAGATGTAAACTGAGAGAGCGTGGATCAAGTATACACATGCTTCATCTAGGTATATTATATGCTTAAAAAATTGACAGGTACACGTGTAATCTTGAAAGGTATACATATACCTATAAGAAGCATACGAATACTTGAGCAAAGCATCTGAATTTATATCATAAATATGCACTAAATTTACACTAGATATAATTAAACAGATATTCTTAAACATCCGTGTAATGCAAGCCGTTTCTATCAGTGTACGGTAGCAAATATTTGCGAAAATCATAAGCAGACCCTACCGTTATAGACCATAAATACATAGTCTAAATGTAAATTAAATATAATCATGTAAATTTTAATTTCGTTTGCCCTTAATTTATTTCTTATACATCAGTTAAAAGTAACGAAACTGAATTAAAAGGTCTTTAGTTCAACAGGTGGTTAATTTTAGGTTTTTTTTTCAGTTCATACAAATAACGATTCCTAAAGTATCCAATAAATGAAATCTGTGTTCCTCTAAAAATTTTAATATTTACTTATTACATTACCAACGAAAATCTATTTTATATTGATCCAACGTCGAAATCAAATATGCCTGCAAAGTCGAAATTATAATTGTTCATTCTTTACCTCACGCCATTTCGCCCAGGTAAACATTATTTTGGAAACATTATTTTAGGCCGTTAATATGACGATTAATTTACCTTAAAATTATGGTTACGAGGGAGCAACATTCGACCATCCATTAAGCTTACCCGACAATTAATGTAATTCAGCTCTGATGGCTCAGATCAAGCTGAGACTTATTATGAAGTCGGAACAAAATTTGATTCGTGTTTGATTAGGTTTAATTTGATTTAGTCAGAGACGAGGTGCGTTTAATGCGGCTATTTCTGCGCTCAGTAAACAACACAACGCTCGAAATTGGACGCATCCGACCTTCTTTCGACCGCGCCTGCTCCCGCGTAAATCTAATCGGATATGATCTAAACAGTTGGGTTCATATTCGAAATTCAAAATGTTTGTTCGCTTTTAACCAGTGGCTTTTAATTAAAATTCATCCGATTGTTACGCGTAATTGCAAACTCGTGATTAAAAATCAGAATATTGATTATCTCGCGGCGGTCTTTATGGTTTATAAAAGTTAATCTTTTTCGCATTGAAATGTTTGAAAGTGCGCATAAAAGCTTCCACTGTGCTTTGATTATAACTGCTTACTGGGTTTAGAGAAAAATATTGATCAAAATTGAAACTCCCGGTATTCAGTACAACGTTACACCACGTCTTTACACGAATCGATGTTTCAATGTTAAATTTCCATGCTCACATTAGCAGATTAAATCGAAAATTAATTGAATTATTTTATTCTCAATAAGTTAATACTCGTATATATAACTTCACATTCGCATTGTTTTTTTTTCTTGTTTTGCAGAAATACACATTGCCATCGTCCTGTTTAAACGTTCATTGAACATTCTTCGATAATTCGTCCGAATAAATTGAGTAATTAAATGCAAAGTAAATAAATTATCCTCGGGAATAAACTGCTAGTGTTTGTATACGAATAAATCGTGAAACATTAATTTATAAGCTAATATCCGGCCGATCAAACATTCGCGCACACAGTTTGCTTTATCGCGGCGCAAATTTAATCATCGCGCGCTGTGTTCGATTTCTTTCGGCTAAAATTCTTAGCACGAGTTGAGCGTCTCATTTTCGCGGTAAACACACCGAGGCGGGGCACGAAAAACAGTCGCGTCCGCAGCCTTATTATCGTTTCCAATCCGGAAGAGTGTTGACACGCTCTCAACGGGATTTCCCGGTGCATGACGGTTAAAGCGACCGCCATATCAGCCTCTGTGCCATTAAATTTGCGCGAGCCTTGATAAGGAAACTGGATGTGTTCGCCCCACCTCCGAACACTTCTCATTTGATTGGTGTCGCGCGATTCAGATGTCACGAGTATGTATTTTCGCAGTTTCCCGTCGCGAAGGAACGCTTTTTTTTTACCGCCACCTTCGCACGTGATTTCCGATCCGATATTCATGGGGACGTTCGCGCTTTTATCAACTCTCTTCCGGCAATTAATTTTTTATGGAAAATACCAGAGGCTGCTTTGGCTGAAACGGACGCACTTCCATCAGGATCATTTGAATTTTCATTGAACCTACTAAACTCTCACCAGGAGATATATACTTTGCTCCAAAAGCATAAGTACGTAAAAGAATCCGACTTTTTCGGAATAAATCATTTCAAGCCTCTTTGAGTGCCAACAAAGGGGGAAAAAAAGAACCTCGGAACCACTTAGAGCAAGCCGCAGACATTTTTAAAAACATTCGTGTTCGACTATAAAGCAAGTGAAATTTATGATCGCGATTTTCAACACCAACTTTAATCCTTATTTAATCCCCAATTAAGTCCTCTTTGCTTTGAGAATAAGGAAAATGTGGTGTTTGACATTTTCTGGTCCATTGAAAGTTTAAATATGAAATTATTTGTATGAGATGCTTTATTATTTTAAATAGATTTGCCGTCATTTTGAACAATCGTAATACAATATACATTTTAAAAGCCAATCGTCAATTCTTATTTACAACACACAAAGTGCAAACGCTTGCACCTAATTTTTCTCAATGTCCACATTGCTATTTGTGCATGGTGTATCGTATGAAAAGAGTCATTGAAGTAATTGATATAAAGTAAAAATTGATGTGAAAAGCAATGAATTTGCAAGTAATTAAATTGTTTTAATATCTGAATCCACAACAAAAGTAAATTGACGTTTTCCATTATTCATTAATGTAATTGAGTTACATTCACTTGCGACCAGCGGAGTAATTTTGTATCGAAATAAATGCATAAATGTACTACTTTTTTTATCACCAGCATTCATTGGTTCATTCGTATTATAACAACAATCTCCATATTTTAAACGAACCTTTTATTTAAACTCTTATTAATTAAACATTATTTCATAAAACAATAAATTGAAGTATTAAAATAACATGCTAATTTTGATAACACAATATTTTCATTATTAAACACACAATTAAGCTGTTATTGAATTATTTTTTATTTACAAATACTGTATTATTTGTTTACTTAATAAAATTTAAAAACTTTTCATGAATATACTTATAAAAATAAATGTATTGATGCTTTTTATTATGAATGACATATTCTAGACATTTTGGGAATTACGAATATCATATTTTTTAGTAAATGTTTCATTGTGTGATGGACAAAATGATATCGTTTTTCAAATAAGCTTTTTGAAGTAAGCTTTTTGACATTTTTATTAAAACTTAATAAACTTTCCATGTATATAAATTGCATCGTATAAGTAAAACATACAAAAATATCCCTCCTCATTTGAAAAACAATTTTAACACATATTAATGGAAATTTATTAATATAAATTTACTATTTCACAGATGTTAATGAACTTCTTATTATTTGTTTTGCAGGAGCGATATTCACGGAAGATCAGAAGGATAGTCCCTCTGAATTGGCCTTCAAATATGCTGTGTACAGAATCAACAAAGACAAGAATTTACTGCCAAACACAACTTTAGTATATGATATACAATATGTGCCTAAGGATGATTCGTTCCGAACATCAAAGAAAGGTAACTTTTCATTCTCTAGCAATAAATAACCGTGTTAAATGAAAAGCGCGGAAGGCCAATCACCGTAACCTGATTTGGCCGCGATCGAGTCACGGTTGTTGTCCGATTAAAATGTTCGTGTCTTATCGTCATCGGTAACAGTATTTTACACCGGCAAAAATTCTAATCTCATTACTATCAACATGTAAAGCACAATACAGCTGCAAAATATTGATTCCGAGTCGTGTACTTTTTACATCCGGTTTAATTGTGGCACGGGTAAAAGAACTCATTAATGAATGAAGCTCAATCATTAAAATTATGCAAACTTTCATCATTCGCTGATGTAAAATCTTGTCCTTTTTTCGGATTTAACTTGGATAGATGGAAAATATTATTTAATGTTATATATTGCCATATTATTATAACAATATTAAAGATAGTTTGTCTACTTTTTGAACAAATAAAAACTATTTTCATAGAATTTTTTTGAATTCTGTAGAATCAATTAAAATGCTATTTTTTGATTAAAAGACTAGCATTTGATTAGCACACGCAGAAAATAGTTGAAACAAATTAATATACTTTATAACTGATGCAATAACATTTCGCGATTCCTTATTATTTGGCAAGTATCCAAATATTAGTAAATTTCTTACCATTATTATTGTATTGGATACTATTAAATATTGAACATTATTAAATTTCATATGTCTTGCACTCTTTTGTTTATTAATTTTTAAAGATACCACATCCACATATTTTATATATACAGCGTTATTATATATACACAGTGTTATACTTTCAACATTTAATTACTCCACATGCCAACAGCAATAAATTACATTCTGAATACATTCTTTAATTATTTTTAACAATCTTTTTGCTGTTCTAAATGAATTTCCATGCTGGCGAGAATATTAGATTGACCTGAATTAAAATAAATACATAATGCAGGCAAAAATGTGAACATAATAAAATTTAATATTATGTTTACATTACGGCTGTCGGGTTTTATATTAAAATTGGAAATTCAACATCTCACTTATGTAAAGCTACGTAAAGAGATTTTTCGAAAAACATAAGAGAGAAAATAAAATTTATACATATTTCAAATGCGTCACTCAATAATGTATACACTTGGAAGGAACATTGTAAAATGTTGTTAAGATAATGGTTTATATAAGAATTGGTACGATGAATATTAATATATTATAATATATTCTTCAAATAGTGTATATAATTCTTTTTTAAACGGTGACAGTTTTATTTTAAAACATTGGAAAATTGAACATTTCAACTTCATATTATAAATCCTCATTCTTATTAAACACACATACACAAAAATGTACTCGATGTGTCAACTATCAAGCAAACAATAATATATCAAGCGTCAATAAATTTCATCAACGAAAAAATCACTAGTCTTTGTCGACTTGTTTCCGCTCGTGATATTCTTTTTCGTCTGACAAAAATCCATTATCGTTCCCATCACATTGTATAAGAAAAGAAAATTAAATTCGCGGTCACAGTCCGCACTATTCAAAGATTTTACCACGAATTTATCCGGAGATTGAGAATTATGGCCGAGTTCAGGACTTTAATCGAGTTTTCCATCGATACCATAAAATAAATCCATAATACGTATGCAAACGGAAGCGAAACGAAGATTTCTCATCAACGGGAATACAGACTGAAAAGCGAGAGAGGATAGGTATATTTATAACCCGCGTTTGCTTTTCAGATTTCGCTTCAGAACATCTCGCACTTTATAATTCGTCTAGTATATGTAATTAATCTTAATTTTACTGTTTGTACTTTTGATTCGTAAACTGTCATTGCGTTAATGTCATTCTATAATAAACAACACTATTAGACCAAAAAGCTGAAATAAATTTATTGTTTAAAAAGTTCGACGATATGTGTAAAATTTGAAAAGTTTAATTAATACATTTTACTTATTGCATTTAATTTTATTATTATTTATAACGATGTCGGGAGTTTTTTTCCAACATTCCTTTTCTGTTTCACTAAAAGCATATAGCAGTTAAAAAAATGTTGGACGTAAATTTATTATGTTATAGATATAGCAGTCAGTTTAAATATTGATAGTTTTTCATATAACATTTTTGTTATCAGTGCAGTTGAACAATATTTATGAGCAGTTGGCAAGATACACGTTGTCCTGTTGAACTACAAATAATTGACTTATCCTGTCAAGGAGAAACTTACAATTGGGTTTAATTGACTTAGTAAGTTTTTCCAAGAACAGAGTTTGAACCAATTGATAAAAAATTAAGTCTTATCTCTAAGCTGATATACTTATCTTCATTTTTAATTCATATTATATAATATATTTCAGAATAGACAATAAATAATTATAATATAACTTTATGTGTCATAGAATATTCTTGTTTACCAATAAATGTATTAATATTCAACATGTAATCAATGAAAAGAATTAAGATGAAGGATTTTATAAAATGTATTCTTAATGTCAATTAATTTTATTGTTTTATGTAAATAACAAACTATTTGAAATGCCAATGACAATTCTTTTAGACAAATCGTAAAGTTTCTAATATCTTCGTTTAACGCTACGATATGCAACAAGTCAACACATTGTATATAGTTTACGCCTCAATAAATCATACAAAAATTACAAAACTAAGCAATTCATAAATATACCTACATCTATATTCGACGTTTGAATGGAACAGACTAAAAGAATATCATGAATAACAAATGACCGGTAAAAAGTGAATCCAAAATGATGAATGGAAATTGATAAATAAAAATGAAAAATGAAAAACGATGACTGAACCATTGATAAAAAGTAATTCTCGCGCAGCAAAAATGGATTAAACTAAATACCGTATAGTTTTCCACAAATAACCACAGGTTTTGCTGCAATTGCTATAGATTCTGCCACACTACTGTTAAGTCAAAAAATTGAAATCACCTATTCAAACAATTTGGTCGATTTGTGACTCGAAAAAAAAAATAAGAATGATTTTAATTCCACCAAAGTAAAAACTCACTATCGACGAGTTATAAGTCAAACCTTTTTCCACTGAGCCAAGTAGCTCCAATTCCAAAAGATACTTTTATTACTAATCAAGATGGCTGATAATGTTTGAAAGCTACAGTATTACAAATACTACCGTACTGTATCATTTAGAACGGAATCTTTCTTTTAACTCTAATTATTATAAAAATTGAAATTGTTAAAAATTTTAATTGAAATATACAGTTTTCAATTACGTATTCAACATAGTTCTAATCATTCCTTGATGAAGTTTCTATTACGTTTAGACATTTGATATTGATTATTTTGTAGATAGTTAAAACTAACTATACCGCGTTCGCATCATTAGTGGTTCTATTTAAATAAACTTCGACCAAATAGACTCGCGGTTCGAGATTGTCATTTCATTAATTGCAATATCACAGAACTGAGAGAAAATACCCGGATTTCAAACTACCAAGTAGTCTCTGCTTTCAACATTTTAAACTTAATTTAAATGTGTATATTTAAGGAATGTATTTCAAATCTACTTATCGTAAATTTAATTAACGCGAGTTAAAACCGGACATGAAAATATATCTGTTTGCCAACAACAAAATAAAGATACAAATTTCTTCACAAGCAACTTCAAATAATTAAATTTATAATCCTACTAACACCCTTCAACTGTCAGTTTGAAAAGCGATGATTAAATAAGTTTGAATTGTTATTCTCAAACATTTAATCGAAAATAAGAAAAAGTCGAAACAGTATATGTTTAATCAGTAAATATTTTGTTATTAAATAAAACAACATTTATTCCACTTGAGTATTTATCGTTTTTACTTTCAAGATAAATAAAAAAAACGCCAAAAATGTTTGATTTCTTACAAATTAAGATCGAACATTCCGTCGCTCGACCATTGACCATAACCTCCGTTTCCTTCAAACCTCTGCGTGTCCCTTTAATTAAACGAGCAACGGCTGAAATTTATTTACAATCCGCAATATCGTGTCAGAATCGCAAGTTGCTGGTAAGCCGTCAATATGGAACGGCGAATGAAATAATAAAAATCGTCCGTGTAATTTCGATAGCAAACTTTACCGTGCAGTTTTCTCAATATAAAAATTCAACGAAATCACGCGCTCATAATCCCGGGGATTTTCATTTGCCGTCGCATTGAAATAAAAGGGGGGGAAAAAAAAGAATCAAACTAAACAGAAGTAAAAAAAAAAGTATCCCTTTCGTCGCGAGGCAAAATAAACAGGTCGAGTGTCTCAACTTGGACCGTTTGCCGCGCGCATTCGAAAATTCATTCGGGATATAATAATGCGGAAGTCTGAGATGCGAGGTTTTTATTGTCGCGCAGTTTTCCCGTTGAAAAGCGCGGCGCATAAAAAGGGCCCCCGAAGGTTTAAGCAACATTCCACGAATAAGGTCCGGACGTATCAATTTCCTGTCTATTCGAGCTGACGCGCAAATTCCCAAGGAATAAATTTTATCACGCCGCCCGCGTCTATATTTGAGGCGTATCATGATAATAACGTTTTTATGAAAGATCCGATACTCGAGAAACGGTGCACCTTTTATTCTGTTTGTCCTTCCTTTATATCTGTCATTATCTGTGCTTTATACGGACGTCGTTATGCGTCGCGTACAAAGCTCCGCGCGCTCTTTTCGACGGTTCAATAAACTTTCGGATTTTCATGTCGCGCCGTAAAAATTACGTTACACCGACGAACTAGTCGCATCATTTTCCCAGCACTTCGGTGCACTCCGAATTCGTTAATTACGATCGTACGTCATAATTAAAATTATAGTACTCCATGCAGAAAAAAATGATCGGGCCAAACGTGGCACGAGCATGAATATTGTTAATCGTAACGTTATCGGTCCAATGATGATAATCGGACGTTCGTTAGCATTGTAATTATGATAAAACAAGAAAGACATTTTTTTACGATTCGGTTAATTACATTGATATATAATTATACAACCGTTAATTATGATTCCTTTGTGAAATTACCTAATGACGAGAAATCGTCTTCCATCCTAGATTAGAACTTCGGTATCAATCTTCTAATAACAGTTACAAATGTTAAGAAAATTTATCTAAATATTATACGCAATAACTGTAAATCATCAGCAATGTTCAGTTACGGATATTGAAATAATAGTTCGCAATATTACTAGTTTCCACGATTACAGAGTTTCGCACTCTATCCACTAAATAACAATAATTTAAATCACCTTAACTAATCGAATAGCACGCGCGAACAGAATTTAACAAGATCTGAAATAAATTGAAAATACAATAAAGAGCAATTAAATGAAAAATCACAGAACGACAGTTATGATATAAGCAAAATAAAAATACAGTACAATTGAAACGAAAAATAAATTTGAAAAACAAAAGGGAAAAAGAATTACAAAAACAAGGGAGAAGATTATATTTCAACGGGAATACGTTTCACGTAAGTAATGTTCTCCTCCATAAGTTCATAAAAAACTGTATCTACAGGCGAGGGTTATAAGGCAAGGCCACAATTCAGCAAGATATGTGGTCCCGTTTGATAAAAAAGCCCCGCTTTATGTGTACATAACAGCGGCTACTAAATCATAATAGTCAACCGTTTTGCATTCAAAAGTGCGCAAATCGCGAGGCGTACGCAAGGGATTTTTCAAATTGTCAGCTAACACGTGTCATTCTCGCAGCTATCCACGTGGGGAACTTATCATCCTTCCTTCGCATGTTTATTCTTATTCTTTGGAAAGTTATACGGCCGTTTTATCCGTCTCGTCCGGCGCGTTTTGTTTTTATTTACGATTATGGCGCGGAACGCAATTTTCTCCCGTGATGTGGTTTTATTTTGCGCCAATAAATATGGACGTACGTATTGCCCTTTTATAAAAGTAAAATTAAACAAGCGTCCACTTCCTCCTGCGACCATTTTTCAGCCGCGAATGAAATGAGCCCAGCCAAAAAGACAGCCGGTTAACCGTCGCGTTTATTTGTTACAGCTTGTAAACAATTATCTAGATCAGTACAAGGAATTTTTGGACCTTCGGACCCGTTGTTGGGCGCCCACATACAAAGCATTTGCGAAGCACTGGACGTACCTCATTTAGAAGCCCGAGTGGATTTCGAACCAACCTTCAAGCAGTTTAGTATCAACCTTTATCCCGCTCAGGATCACTTGAATAAGGCCTTCAAAGACTTGATGTCGTTTTTAAATTGGACTAAAGTCGCCATTATTTATGAAGAGGATTACGGTAAGATCGCATTACATTGTAATTCTTTTATTACGAGATATAATGCCGGTACTTAATAAAGCTTGAAACGGGATGAATACAAAAAACAAAATTGATTCCAATATCAGTATTTTAGTTTTACGTTTAATCAATCTTAAATGAACTTTACTTTGCTTTTTGTTCCGTTATCATTTGCGCGGGCTCCAATATTTCGATCGAAAACACGGTCAAATTGACAAGAATTTTGCCGGAGAGAATGACGCTAAAAGTATAGCGACAAATTTCTTGTTCATTTGCGAGACATTTTACCGGATTTCATGTTGATTAATATAAAAAGCGATAACTTTAGCGACAGCAGTCACGTGCAAACCTTATTCGAATCACAGGCGATCGTGGCATTATCATATTTAACAAGACAAATGAACCACCTGCTGATACATTGTAAGACGGTATATTCGCATTACGCGCTTTGGTTCGCAATTTCGTGAAATTAGAAAATGGTGCGGGCGAAAAAATGATGCACCTAATTACGGTATAGATCGCAGCATATACGGAGAGAAAAATTCCATAAAAATTAATGTAAAAAGACCATAAGAATTTACCAGGCTGCACGATAAAATGGTACACAAAATTATTAATGTATAAGAAATTCATTAGAAATTTTTTAATGTATAAGACATCATTAGAAACGAAACAGAAATTATCGTGGCAGCACAAAACCGTGAAATATATATTGAAACATTTTTTTAAAGGCGATTTGATTTATCGAAAAGAACCGATGAGTCCTGAAAATTATGCAAAAATAATACTCATTTCACCTGATTGTTAGAAAGTTAAGAGTAGCACGGTAAAAATTCTCAGTTTCATTTTATAAATCAACATGAAGAATCTTAAATTACAAACAATGTGTTTGACATAACATTTCAGATATGTACTCGTTAATATGTCTTGTATTTTAACAAAATAAGGTGGCAAGATTGCTAATATTTACTGAATTTTTCTCTGAATGTCGTAACTACCTTCTGGGAAATATGTTTCTAACGCCCCGGGGAGAAAATAAGTCTATCACGCAGGTAATTAATTAGAAGCGGTCTTTATCGCGAGCCCTAGTTTAGGGAGACATTAATAGCATACCAGTATTTAAGCTGTTATAAGTTTCAAAGAAAAAGGTTAGGATTAAATTTTGTTGCTGGTTTTAATGCGTTTTATGTGTACATGTTATGAACAAGTTTGTTAAATTGTAATGAAAAACATGTTCATAAGTTTGGGTGTGCTCTATTAATTATTCAGCGTTGATTTTCACTGCCATTAAATGCAGTTTCAGAGTTTGAATAAGTTTAAATTTAATAAAACGTTTATTGAAATTTTTATTTTCTGTTTTAGTAATATCATTTATAGTAAATTTATATATAAATTTGTATTACCGTTATTGTTTGTTTTTTTATGCGTATAGTTTGCAATAGATTTGCAAAATTTCAAAGATTATCAATTCTTTCATGTAATATACTTGAAATTGAATTATACCCCTTAACAAAATTTTCCTCACATATCCATTAAATTTCACATATAATTTGTGTACGGGCAGTAAAGTTTTTTTAATTGTAATTTGCGTTTAATTAGGCAAGCAGTACTGAACGAAATTCGGCGAAAAAATAATCGTCGCAAATAATTAGTCTCGGAATACGCTTTTGCCCTAATTACCCGAATTGTCTTGCGTATAAATTTGGTGTTGAAAAATTGATTAAGCGCAAATGCAACTCGGAATTCTTATTACACCAAATTTGCAACATTATTACAACGGTTTTGCAACTCTGTGTTAATAATTTAGTGAAAGATTCATTCATTAAAACAACTTTTTGATGCAAGCCCATTAAAATATGCATAGTTTTGCAACAAAAACCTACGTGTAATTTGATTCAATAGCGTTATATGTACGATCTTTATTTTATAGCCCATATAGTCGAGGATAATAAAAGATAAAGTTAATTAACGCATTAATTATAAAGTCGCATTTTTATCAGTAATTTAAATACCTTTCAAAGTTTATTTTTAACCAATATCGACGCGCCGTTAAAGCCTGTCGCCACGTCCGTGGCAGATTCGATTTCACTGAAATCCGTTTGATTTATGCCGCGATTCTTGTATTTCTAACGTTCGAATTATGACAACAATCGATCATTTTATATTCTAAACCAATAATTCAAAGCAATAATTTTTCTGCATAAAAGCCTCCTCCTTGGCGTTATTACTGTGTTGTAGAATCAATTTTCCAATCGTTTTTCCAAATGCCATCAATATTCATCAATTGCTGACATACATTAATAGAAACAAATACTTTTTTTATAATCAGGCTATAAATCATTATTTAAAGTTAAGAGACGTTCAATAAAAACTCCTCCGCTGACTAAAAAGATAACATTTTATTGTCACCAGAAATGAGTTTTCTCCATTCTTCACTTTTAGTCGTAAATAAATGATTTTCCTGGATCAAAAAAAAAATCAATCAAACAAACAATTAAACTGACAAAAAAATAAAAACTCAAACTCAAACCGAAATTGTAACATTTGCATTGGTGCACACTGCATTTTATACAAACTTTATTTATTTATTTATTGCTTAAATATTAAAATGATTTTTAGATTTATACATCCAAAAAAATATGAGTGACGTTAGCAATAAAAGCTTAGCACAAAGTTAATGATTATATATTTTAATAAAAAAACCAAAGAAATTAATGTTCCTAAGCAAAGTACATTAAATATATCAAAAAAGATAAAACGTTTAAAAAATGAACCGCCAAAGCTTCTGAGGTTCAAAACGAGAGAAGTTTTCTAAAAAATATAATAACTTATCACCCTTTCTTTCGTCGGCAAAACGGCAAGTTTGTAGAAAATAAAACTGTCACGAATGCGACAAAGTCTTCTAAAATAAATAATCAAACTTTATTAGTACTGCCGACATATATTACATCTAGAACTTGTTTTCTAATAATTATTTACGGGCTCTTCCTGTTCAAGAATTAGAAGTCCACATTTTTGTCGCCGGCAACTTCATAAATTTCACGTGGTCGCGCTGTCCCAATTTCAGTTGAATCAATGAACGTATAAAATTCAAAACCATAACATTACAAAGGTGGAGACAATGTGAAGTAAAGTAGAAATGAACAGAGGTGGAAGTGACAAGTTTCAACTTCATCTTTACTTCTTTTATTACTTTGATACCATTGTTTCTATCCCATATATCCCCGAATCATCGAATAATGTAACAGTTGTTGGAACTTTCGCCTTGCGTAAAACCTCCACACCTTTCCGAACATCCTTTGTATACAAGTCAATTTAATTAGCCCTTTCTTTGAGTGTTCAATTTTGTCGTTCATTATCTCATCTTTAATTAAACCATCCGACTTAATGACTGCAATGTATATAAGAATTCCTGGCTTAAATTCCGCAGTGTGTAACTCAAGGTCGCGTTGAAAATTCCACCCCGATGACACTCCACCTTTAAAGATGTCAATCGTTATCCGATCGTTAAAATTTTACACTTCCTAACTCAAGAGCGCAAGTTAATTTCAATTGAAACACGTACATCTTTTTTAACAGCCAATTATTGTACATTTTTTTAATAACATAATTACATTATGATAAACAATTTTTTTGTTTATTTACATTATTTATTAATCATCGCAATATTATTGGTATAACAAATAAATAGTTTAAATTCAATCAATAAGTGAATATAAATTCTAATTTTAATCTGAACCTAATTAGTTAAAGTTTTTAATTTATCCACTGTTAAATGAAGGGAATGGAGAGTGCAGCCCATCTTCACTTTGTTTGCGCGTGGCACATTAATAAACAAGGCAGCAACGCACGCGTAATGAAATTTAATATTTAATACTGTCGAAGCGGTCTTGCTGGGTTGGTTTAATAAAAGTAAATGTAATAATTAAGTCGCGCCCACGTTTTGTTTCAGGTCTTTTTAAACTCCAAGATTTAGTGAAGTCTCCGCCGTCGTCACGAACAGAAATGTATATCCGTCAGGCAGGTCCTGGTTCATATCGTCAAGTTCTTCGTGAAGTACGGCACAAGGAAATATACAAATTAATCATTGACACAGATCCTGCGCATATGCAACAATTTTTTCGAGCAGTAAGTAATGATTGTTGTTAATAAATATTAAATTTAATTAATAATCTACTACCTGCTTTTTATACTTCAATAATAAGTACGAAAAAAGAGTAATTAAAAAGTAAACGTCAATAGAGCAGTAGAAAAATACTTAACGAAGTCGAAAAAATGTCAGAAGCTTTTTTCTCCTTTCTCGTCAACCAACTTTCAAATACAATTCTACTGTAAAATTCAACAAAAATGAATATTTTTTGTTGCATTATTCTTTGGTTCCAACACACTTCGGAAATAATAACAAAAGACTTTTTGTTTTGAATCGGTGTACGTCGATTCAAAGTGATGTTCATTAAAGCATTTCTTTGCGTTCAATATTCAACGTCCTAGAATATCACAGAAGAAGTAATCAACGAAACAAGCAGACCTTGATGGTGGCCACCTACTTACGTGATCAGTAGTGCTGCGCATCCGCACCAATCAGAATTCGCGCTCGGGCCTAGTTGCCAGAACTCCACGACCGACACTTCAAGGACTCCTTCCAGAAATTGAATTACTAGTACTCTTAATGAGATATAGCTTGCATATATGTATACTATTACATTTTAGTCTGCATCAAAACAACCCAGGAACTCGAAACACGATGGCGTCAAGTATGATATTATTACAGTTCGATAATTGATATCATATAATCTTGTAATCATGTAATCATTACAGCCCATAATACCATTGGTCAAATATACCAAAAGGAAATTTAGATAAATTATTATTATCATTTATTGATCTTTTGATGATACAAATATTTCGAAATTTAATTTACTTTTTAAATTTCATTAGTGAAAGGAATAATAAAATTTAAATGGGTTTACCCATCAAAGTGGAATTTATCCTTCATTCATCAAAAAAGTGTTTTTAAGAACAGCATCGCCATTAAGTACATTTCGTATTGAAGTGTATGGGATTATTATCAGAATTATCAGACAGCCACATTATAAACAAAAATTTAAATCTACCCAATTGCAAAATGTAACCGAAAGTTTTATTCAAATAAGTTATTTTTATGGTTATTGTCAACTAGTAAAAGACTTCCATAAACCTTATTTTACGACGGTAATAACAAACGAAATATTGTGTACATTTCAGCTGTTTTCCCCTAAGACGCGAATTACCTTTTGCAAGAAACAGTAGGAGTGTTCTTCATTGTGAGTAAATTAACTCGAAAACCGGTCGATCAATTATCTGTCTATAATAGTAGTATTAGCTCATGAACGATAACCGAGCTAAGAATATACCATACAAAAGTTAAACAGTTGTCGTAAACCATACTTTTAAGTCATGCTACGTAAATATACTTGACAGTGCCGGTAAGTTCCGGGCAAACCTTAAAGTGGTTACAAGCGGAACGTAAACTGCAATAAAAGACTGGAATTGCGTTGATTAATGCGATTGTCGGACTGCATGACGATATAATACATTGTTAAATTATCGGATCTGTAAGCGTAACACGTTTTCATATATCACGGGACTGTTCTTGGCGTTGTTTTGGCCGCGCTGCAGTCCGTTATGGTAGTAACGGCAATCTCCGCAGGGGGAGCTCTGGACCGGTGCCGCGCATTGTAGGTGGATTGCGGGAGATTTGTTGTTCATAAGGGAAGACTAAAAATTCCGGGCTTGTAGCGCTATCATTTTGCTTGAACTAAAATATAAGCAAACCACAAATGGAATGTTAAATTCTTGTTACTTAATCATACATCTTCAAGATCCACCGGCCATTTCTTATTGAAATCGGAGTTTTTTCCCGTACCGCCATCTGCAGTCGTAGAGGCGTACTTGTAATGGCTTTGATTATGCATCAGCAATGACCCTTATTTATGGCTATTGGTTTTGCACCGCTTAATTAAGGGGCGTTGTGGGCAAAAGTATTTTGCAGACAAATTACAATTGGTCATTGTAAATTATTCGTCCAAATGAGAAAATTGCTACCCTTTACTGGCCGATGCCGATCAAGTAGCATAAATTTTAATTCTTTACTACATGTGAGAAAGGATGTTACGATAAAATTTCTTCAGGTTTATTGGAGTGTCTTAAATCACGATTTAAAGAGCGGAAAAAATATATTAAATAAACGAAAGTAATAAATAACCGTTAAATGTTTTTGATTTTAACTTAATATTTGATGGTGTGAAAATATTTCTAAACTAAACTTACGAAACAAATTTATATTACTATATATTGAAGGATATATTCCTCATTCTGTCATTATTCCCATAAAATTATAGTAAAAATAGCAAAGATGTAATTTTTAATAACATTTACCACATATACTATTATAGGAATAGCAACGAGACAAAAAATATCCTGCGAATGCCATAAAATATAGTATTTGTTATAACACTTCTTTATGTGCTGTATGTACTAAAAATTTATTCATATAATATACATGGGAAAAATATCAAGGATACTACTAAATTTCTATTTAAATTAAATACAGTTTTTGGCTTAATTGACACAAGTAGAAATTAGAATTTATATTTTATGGATGCAAATAAAATAAATTTTTACTAAGTTAATTAAAAATTGGTAGATAAACTCATTTCTCTATAAGTGTGATTGTTTTTCTTCCGTGTAATAAATGCATAAAATGCTTTTTCTGTTACAGATATTACAATTACAAATGAATGATTATCGGTACCACTATATGTTCACAACTTTTGTAAGTATATAAACAATGATAAGAAATATAATTGGAAATACTTGTTTGAAAAAATTGTACATAATTTGTTGGAATAATTAATATAATTACAATTTATTGAAATTTTAGCATTTGCTAACAATTTATTTACACAACACAACACTTTTAACTTGTTAAAGAAATTTACAATTTACAATTATAAATGAATATTTAAAAATGACTTCGTGATACTAAATGCATACACAATATATTTCTATGTTTATAATTATCATATCATTTTATCATGTTACTTTATAATACCACAATTCTAAAGTCAGGATGTAAAAGAATCATTTTATTATTGTAAATTTTTCAATTTAAAAACATTTCGATCTCAACTTTTTTATTACTATTCAATGACATGTAAAATTGTTGATAATATTCAGCTCTTTTGATTTTATATTGTTTACATTATTGTAATATAATCTCTGATAATTTTTGTTATCGGGTAAAAACGATTAAATTTCCACTTGAAGAAATTATTAAATGAAAACACTTAAAATCTACATACATCTTCGTACTTTGAATTTATAATTAATAAATATAAAGTGGTGCAAACTTAACGCAGCAAATTAAATGCATTCAGCGCGGATATTGTAATATGCAATGCGCCTAGTTTTGAAGCATTTTCTCCGGCGTAGAAACTTTATCAACGAGTTGAGCTGCTTTAACGATCCCAGTTGTGCGATAGATCACAATATAATTATAAATCATCGCGGAAGGTGCGCAGCGCGAGGAGCGTATCCATGATATTTTTGTATCGCCCTCGCTGTCGAGCTTTGCACGCGTACATCGATTTTCCTGTCTGTGAAAAAAGCGCTTTCCCAGGAGTCCGCGGACCGCTGGATCTTATCTCGGCCGCCTTTACATAACCTTTGCCGTTCCGTTTGACTTTCGCCTCCTGTGCAGTTTCTTTCGCATTTTAATTCCGAAAGGCCCGCGGCGCTGTTCATTGAAAGCCGCAGTTCAACTTTCATAATAACCGAGCACATCCGGGCGTTATGGATGGGGTTGATGGAATCATGGGTTCCGCGGCATTGTTTTTATTTGCAAGACGCTCATTTTTGTTCGTATTGAGGTGAAATGAATGGTGCCATTCGGGCTAAATGTGGAAATTTAATTAAGGGGAAAGAAATTAGAAGTAGGGATAAAGTAAAGGGCAACTGGCTGTTGGACTTAAGGAAACCTTTTCCAAGTAACTAATCCCTGCACTGAGAGAAAAGTTCAGTAAATATTAGCGTGCTTGCCGCCTCAATTTGGTAGTATTGTTAAAGTACAAGGCACATAAACGAGTACTTGCCTGAAATGTTATTGTAAACACAATGTTTATAATGTAATATTCTTCATGCTGATTTATAAAATGGAAGGAAGAAGTTTACCCTTTACTTTCCATCGGTCAGGTAAAATTTGTATTTTACTTGTTCGACTCCTCGGTTCGTCTCGGTGTATCAGTTTGGCTTTAAGAAATGTTTTAATATTTCATTGCAAGGTAAATTTTAAAAACTTGAAAGATAAACAATAACCCCACCGTTTTATTAAGTACCACGGTAATTTTTCTTTTCGTGTATAAATTACCTTGAAAAATCAATTTAAATAGACGGTTAATTAGTCATTGAATTCGAACCTCGATAATTTGAATTACAGTTTACCTTTACGGCCTTGATATTTCAAGTAATTCTTTTTGCTTTCTGACCTAAAAATTCTGCATGAAAAGCAAAACATAGAAATAAATTTCAAAGAATGGCAATTCAACAAGAAAGAAATACTCGAACTATCAATGTTTTATTGTAAATGATAAATGTAAATAAAGAAAATAATTGCAGAGTCAACTGAAAACGATTAATTTGCACTCGATCGTAAGATTAGAGACCTTATTATTGTTCTTTGCCCTTCTAACAGAGATTTAAAAAGTTACCCAAAATCTGTCCGACTAAAACTGGATCCTTTTATTTCCCAACTTTTAACAAAGCAGACATCCACTTGAAACAAGTTTTTCTGAATTTCCAAATGTATCGCAATTATTGTCCAAATGTTCTCTTGCGGAAAATCTACAGCCTCGTTAAATACCTTCATTAATGGGTCAAGTTCATCCATCCATGAATTCTAATTGTACCTTTGATTAGATACGATTGTTTCCATTTATCCTCAATGACACGTTATCATAAGTGATTGCGCAGTCAGACTTATTGATCATAAACGAGTGAATTGCAGTCAATAACTTACCTTAATGATAGTGTACAGTCACCCTTCCGATTTCTACTCAGACACCAAATTCTTAAAAGCACTTGACGCTTCGCGACGCAATAAATTTGCTCCTCCGGTGGCAGAGCCTTATAATTTCTGCAAATTTCGGTCTCTGATTTTTCGTTATGTACGCCAAAATAGACATATAATCCGATTGTCATAACCAAATATTTTTCTCACCGTAGATAGTACCCTGCGCGTTCCACAAATTTACTACCATTTCTCTCGTACTTTATATTCTCACCGTATCTTGTTAGTTCAACAATTTTCCAAAATATACGCGTGTATGTATACGTGCGAAGTAGTGTGTGACACATTCACATGCAAAAACTGCCAATGTTATTCAGCTTTCATGTGAAATGTGCTGCGACTGAATGCTGATATTGGAAGAAGGGAGACAGTGGGATGATATTCAGTCCAAAAATGCAAGAAAATTTTAATTTATGAATTCATGTTATCGTTTCATAAATTATCATCCAACTCGTACCTTCGTAAAGTGCCTTAAAAGACACGTAATAAGTGACAATTTTATATTTAATGGTTCTAGTTTCAAATTATGAAGCAGTTAAATTAAATGTATATATTGCAGAGGAAACACGTTATCGGTAAATGTTTGATTTAAAGTTTATAACAGACATTGTTATATAGTGGTTTCATAAGTTTTCATACAAAGTTTTTACATGGAAATTCCACTTGAAGATCCTATACTTTAGTATACACATTTAAAATGAATAATTCATGCAGTTTTCTTTTCATTATGAAAAAGAATTATGTTTACCTTAAGTGCAGACAGAATAAGCTAATGGAGAGAATTTTTATTGTGATTAGTTTTTCCTACAAAAGTTTCAAACAAAAAGATATTAGAAATTTCAAAAGTACAAGTCAAGCCATGACAACCTTAATGAGCAGAATCTCTCAGATGTTTTGACATCTCCACTTGAGGATTTCATACAGAAATTTATTAAAAAATTAATAAATTAATTATTTTATATAAATAAACATATATCTCATTTGCAGAAAAATGTTAAATTTTTATTTAATATTTTTAAATGCACTTCAACAATTCGCTTAAACTGTTAATATTTTTATTTTATAGGTGCTGAAGATTATTCTGAGTTAGATAATTGTTTATTATTATTTTTAAGTAATTAAATAATTAATTAATTTTATAAAAAATAATGTTTTGAATACTAATTGAATAAGAAACATATAATTTAAACTAATGTCCAGTCTTTTTATATGAGCATGAAAAGGGTATATCAAATTATCTGCAAATTTTATTATAATATTTCACTTTTATCATTAGTGAATAGATTCAAAAGCAATTTCGATAAGACATAACGCATTTCCTGCAATTTTATCAGCTAATAAAAGTGAAACAGATAACTAGTTCCTAATAAGCGCAATTAGATCTAACGCGAAATGGAAGCTTAGTTAGAAAAATTTCGATAAGATCATTTTTACAAAGTGCTAAGTATTATTGATTCCAAACTAATTCTTTAAATTTAATATAATATATACTATGATCGAACTCGATTATATTATGTATAATCAGATCTAAAATTAAATTAATGAACCCCAATTAATTTTAAAGAGAGTGAAACTTTGTAAATGTTAAATAAATGTAAATATTTATAATTCATAAATTGACATACCAAAGTGGAAAAGTAATACAATAATTAAACAAAGCTTTATTCTGAATATGTTATATTATTTATGTATTATTCATTAGTATGTTTTTATTATTTTGAATTTTGCAAGCATTTGGTAAATAAATGTAAAATAATACTCAGCTTTTCAAAATTCAATTACATATACTTATGAATACAATTAGTATTGATGATATTTAAATACAAAAATTGACTTTTACTCATTTAATTTACATGTTAAACGATTCAGCTCCATGTAATTTAAACTACTGGTTCTTTAACTTTGTGTTTGATACTGGAAGAGTTCAAAGAAAATTACATAGGAAGATAAAATAAGATGATGAACGAAAATTTGTAAAGAACATTCCAAATTGTAAAATAATTTCCCTCGTCTAATGAACTTTCGAACTTTCCATACAATTAACCAATTCAACCAAGTTGATGTACAAAAGGGATCAGATTTGATAGAACTCAGGCATTACTAAATTGATCCGACTAAATCTGGTTCTAATTTTTATTGCATTAAACAAATGTGCCAATCCCAAAAGATAATTAAATTGACTGAACAAAACAAAATGGCAATGACTTATTTAATCTGTTATTATTACGTTAATAATCTAAACATTTTGTTAACAAATTAAGTTGTATTTAATTAGATGAAATCTTCATAATAATTAATCGTCGATTATAATCTAATTAAGTCTTTCCTAATTCAATTAAGTTTAATTAACAAACAAATCAATAACATTTATATAATTTGAAAAGATTTGAAATTCGTAAGGATGACCGTTAATAAAACTTTTATATGAACATATAAAAAAATCATTCGCAGTGAAATTTCATAATGAAATCGAAAAATGTTATGCTTGTATATAGTACAGGATGTTGTACACTTTTATCGTGTAATACTTCTGTTACATTTCTATGCTGTCATCGTTTTATCTGGCAGCAATATAAGATCGTTCCTTATTTCCCACTGTTATACGCAGTGGCGCCGTAGTGTAACATAGTTGGAGGACAAAAGCGCGAAACTTTCTACGTGCATGAAATTTTTCTCACTGCATTATTAGGTGGCAAATTTTTACTATTCATAATTCTTATCGTTTCCACTTAATTCTTGCAATACACATTTTCTCTTAGCGCAATTTATCTCGGTTTCAGCATTTTTAACATTTTAACATTTATACGAATCCAATAAATCACTACTACCAGTCAATGTCACTCAATTGTCTAAAGCTTTTGAATAATGAACAAAATCTGCGAAAAACTAATTATATAATTAAAGTTAATATTATGGATGTATTAGAAATAATAGAATGCCAATGTATCTATCCTTTTTCTCTTTCCCTTAATCCCATTCAGTAAAAGAAAACAACATTTTCTAACTTCATTTCACCCATTATGACAAGTTGCTCGATTTCAGGAGCAGACAAAAGTCTAGATATTCGATGTGCATTTTGGCGGTAATAAAAATTCCTATGCCAATCTAAGACAAATGGCCGAGCTTTTGAGATGGCTTTATGCGATCTTTACATACAACATTTGTGCTTTACACGCAAGTACCCCGATCGCGCGTATTTCAAACCAGTCCCACGGAGACGATTTGTCGTTCATTTTCCAAGCCGGTCCCGTGGATTTGTCATAACTATTGACCTTCAGGGCAGCATAACAACGCGGAGCATTTCTATGGGAGCTTACGCAGAGTTATGAAATTTCGCGAAACGATTGCAGTCGACGGGCGTACCTCGCAAATACTTCAGAGGTCGTGGCGGCGGACATAATCCAGGGGCATAAAACGATTCCGGGGGCGACAAATCTTTCACCGCTTGACACTCCTTTCTCCTTCGCTCCGTAACCGCGACGTTTTGAATTTTACCGATCGTTATGTTTTTATTACCAGTTTTCGAGAATTATTTTCTTCCAGGCGCGCAAAATAAATTTGATGTAGTGTCGAAGCCGGCGAAAAGTATTGATATAGTGATTCAAACTGATGATGTCGAACTTTATTCTTGACGACGGGAAGAACTTTTCGGAAGGAAATTATTGTTTCACACTTATTCTTTTATTAATCATAAATATATGTATCTTTTATTTATGTAATATTTATTTATTTTTTATGATTTGTGTGTGTGTACACGTTGAAAAAAATGATACATTGGAATATAAATAGTGAAGAGCAACTAATTGTTAATATTGTGGTTGAATAAATAAGGTCGAAACATTGTCATTTTTGCCTTCTTTAATGTAAATTTTTACAGAACTGCCTTTTACAATGCAGTACCAATAATTTAAAATATGAAAATACGATGGGTGATTAATAAATACATTTAAAGAAATCTAGTTCCTTTCAAATTGTCCACGTGTGAATTCTTCCATGATACCAAAGTTTTTGCTACTATAATAGTTGTGAGTTTTATTTGAACGTATGAGCATATCAAATATAAAAGCAGCAACACCTTTGTTTCAAGTATCACAAAACATACGAGAATGTACAACACTCACAGTGCAGCGAAAGTTTCGTCTTGTTATCAACTAGAAGTGCGAGATATTTTTTATTTTTTAGCGCCATCGTGAGAATTATTTATTCAGTTATAAGCAATCATCTGCATTAGTTTTTATTTTATTTATCGATTTGAAGCGGCTTTTAGCGATCATGACCTTTAAATTGGATAATGTGAAATATTTTATTATTTATGAAAACATATTTCAATTACAGTTGATATTGTATATAATATATAATATAACATCTACCAGCAATTAACCAAATTAAAATCAAGTAATCTTTAATTTAAAAGAAAATGTTTACAAATTCTACATTAAAGAATAACTATAAGTAATCGTTCACACGTTGAAGTTCTGTACATACTATGGAAATTATTCATCTTATTTTATTTTATGTATACAATTAAAATTTTCTTTATATACTACATCAAAATTTAAGATGCTTAATAAGCCTATAAAATAGAGTTTGTAGTAGAAAAATTTTCATGCCAGTTAAAGCATTCAGTGTATATTGGCAGTCATGCCTCCATTAAATCTCACGTTTCACGAAATTATTAACCTCTTAAACTTCTAATTGATAACTTGGTTGTTTGTGTTTCATGCAAAATTACACTTTAATTGAATTTTAAACTTCAAAATGTATTTTTTATTAACAAACTAGGCATTAATACAATCAATGAGACATAATATAATTAGGGAGATATTAAAACATTTAATATTAATTTGCATTATTATTTATTAATAAATGAGTAATACATTTCAATTTATTCAAACAAGTGTAATTTATATTTAAATACCTATGTAGAAAATTGATCGGGCCAAGCTTTACATGTTTACAATAAACAATGATGAATTACTACAATAGACTTGAACAATGTAATTATGACAATAAGTATTTAAGTAGGAAATGTTAAATTTCACAAATATTAATTCAATATTTATTAAAAGTAATAAAATATATCGATTATACTTACTTTTAAACATTTATTGTATTAAAATAATACATAATTTAAAAAATCTTTTCAATTAAGAATAAAACTTAAAAAGCACAAATTACTTTTCTTGTAAACATAATAATTCTTGTGTTCCTCTGTAAACTACAGTATTTATTAACTACATTTTTACGTAACTGTAATAAACGTTAAAAGGTGGCATTAAAAATTATTTACTTTTATAGGATATAGAGACGTTTGATCTGGAAGATTTCAAGTACAATAGTGTCAATATGACTGCATTCCGGCTGGTGGATTTAGAAGAGCCAAAAGTCGTTGAAGTTCTACGCCAAATGGAACGATTTCAGCCGATTGGTCATGCAATTCTAAATAGAACTGGTATTATACAGGTTAGTGGATACTTGTCGCAATATCAATAAAGTCTTATTATCTTCAATTTAGTTTTAATTAAATGGCAAGCCAATTAAGATATTAACAATAACAATAAAAAACTTTATTGCTACTTTCCGAGCTTTTTATGACCGTTTAAACATGCTTTTAAAAATTACATTGCTGTTCTCATTCATTAGTCAATAAATCATAAGTTTTTTTAATGTTTTTCAAACTTATTCTTATTGATTGTATTAAATCATCATGCTACATTCAAATCTCTTGAACATAATCAACTTCTAATAATTACCAATATATTGGTAAATTCCCTCATGAAATATTTTCATCGCAAAAAAATTTGTTTTAATAAAAAAATAAAAGATTGTCATATTTAATATAACTTTTTAGTTATTAGTATGTATTCTATTAAATTTAACGTATGTATATATATATATATTAGAAAATTGCTAAAAAAAATTGATTCCGGCCGGGATCGAACCGGCGGCCTTCTGCGTGTAAAGCAGATGTGATAACCGCTACACCACGGAACCCACTTAAGGTTTTGGTAGTAGAAACAAAAATACACTACCTTGTTAAAAATGAAACATTCATGGTCCATATATGTTTTAACAACTTCATATAAGGAAATAAAAAAATCAGAAATGAACATACATGTTTTTCATATAAATTATTAAAAGCATATATGACTAACATATTATATCAGTTATTGCCATATATCGACTATATATAGCCATATATGGATTAAGGATAAACATATATGTCCATTTATTTTATTTATTTCTTTGATTTTTTTTTATTTCTTTATGTGAAAATTTTTAAACATATGGACCATACATGTTTAATTTTTAGTAGGATAATTTTTTAAGTTTAACAAAAATTCAAAACTAACCATTTTTATTATAAAAAAAATTTTAAATGATACAGAATCGAGTAATGGATTCTAATTATTCAACTTACGAATGTAATAAAAGTTATCAAAATTTAATGCGGCAGAATTAGAATTTAATTTTAAACGTAAATGCAAAAAATTGATTCCGGCCGGGATCGAACCGGCGGCCTTCTGCGTGTAAAGCAGATGTGATAACCGCTACACCACGGAACCTATTTACTTGCTAGAAGTGGAAATATAATTTTAATTATTAAGTAATGAAAATAATTAATATTTAATATTTAAAAATCCTACATGATATATTTATTGTCTAAAAACAGTGTTATAATTTATTTCAATTAAAATTGAAAAGTTTTTTATTTTTACTTTCTTATATTATTTGTAATTCATAATTTTATTAATAATATTAACATTTTGATTCCTTAATATTACATAAACAATAAGTACGAAGTGCCAAGAGAAAAGTTGTCTAGATTTAAAAAAAAAAACTAGTTATCTGTTTATTATAACAGTTTAGGAATATATATTGTAATACAATAAATTATTCTTTTTTTATATGTAAAAATCTTTCTACATGTTATTTATTCTTATTTTACTATATACATTTAGTAGAATTACTACGTTCTAATATTACAAAATTTATTTAAAACGTAAATAAAAAATAATAAAAAGATTGATTCCGGCCGGGATCGAACCGGCGGCCTTCTGCGTGTAAAGCAGATGTGATAACCGCTACACCACGGAACCACTTGAAGTTATAGTAGTACAAAACAAAAATCCACTAATTATTTAAATTTGATACAAATTATAAACTAATACATTTTCAATAATTTTAAATAACTTAAATTTATAAAGTATAAATTGCCTTATATTACAATTATCTATAGAGTGAAAAAAAGAGTTGCAAAAGTTACTAATATGTTAATAAAATGGTCATATACTTTAAACAAATTAAAAATTGACTATCCAAACTTAATCGATCGTATCAGTTTGTTAAAAAATAATTGTTTGAAAGCAGACAGGAGATGTTAACATTCTGGTATATTCAGCTAACTAAAGATAGTAATATTTTAATTTTTTATTCAATTATGTCACTAATTTACTTACATGTTAATATTTTTTAGATCTTTTCTTTCCATTTTTCTTTTTAGTTTTCTTAAACGTTATAAGGAATATATTTAATTAATAAATATAACATATGCTAAAAAAGAATGTATACATTCTGTACAAATATAAAGCATGCAATATCAAATATCAAAAAAAAATCTGGAAAAAATGTATGAAAAGCATCTTTAATTAAATAATTTCAATCTTACATGTAACAGACATTATAAATTATTAGTTTTTTATGTTTGTGTACATATATAATTACGTACCTAGCCGTTAATGTACATACATCACCGCTCAATGTAAACAAATAGACTATATGTAATCATGGAAAGTTATGAAAAAGGTAATAATTTGGTACTGAAAAATTGATTAATAAATTCCACAGTGATTTAAACCCCTTTAAAAATATGTATTATCTTTTCAAAAGTTTTCTATTCGATATATACACTTATTATATTTATATTTATAACCTTCAATATAATAACAACAATAATAACAGTAACAATGATAACAACAGTAACAAAAGTGATAGTTTTCTATGGAATAAATAAAAAAATAATTATAAATTACATTTCTGAGAAAATAACAAAAAAACTGGTTCCGGCCGGGATCGAACTGGCGACCTTCTGCGTGTAAAGCAGACGTGATAACCGCTACACCACGGAACCTGATTGCATCTCACTATTTTCGCACGAGAGTGAACGTAGTCGATCTAAGTATGTCACACTCTTGACCACATTGCGCATTATGCTGCATGCATTAGAATAAAATTTAATGCCTTTAATCAACTAAATAGATTAAAGTACATTCTTTTAGTAAATTATGAAGTTAATTACAGACATAATTCATTTTATAGAAATTGCACTCAGAACAAAATTATATATAAAGTGCTATATTATCTAACATTAGAAATATATTATTTATAAGTAAAATATTAAACTTGTGGTATAATATATTTTTTTACATTAATAGTATAAATTTGCATCTTTCGGGTATTAGAAGATTTAACAACTGTGACTCTTTTATTAGTGTACTCATTTAAAAATAAAATAATTAATGAGTTTAAATAATTATAAAATCATAATTTTACGATCTCATAATTTTAAATATATGCCATTCGTGTTTTGTCAATGAAATATTGACAATTATAAATAAGAATATAAGATGCACGATGTATAAAGGTAGAAAATTTATTTAATTTTTTATGAAAATCCAGATCAAGTCGCACAATAACCGTCTTAGTAATTAATTGTAAATTTGTAATATTAGTGAGTCACGGGAGAAAGGTGAGAAAGAGAGAGACATACAGAGAGAGAGAAAGAGAGGTATAGAATACCAGAGTATTATTGGTTTCTGAAGTACTGTCAGGAATACCAAGGATCTTACGGTATTATTCATTATGTGGTAATCATTATTAATAACTGCAATACATACCAAATTGTCGTGAAAACTTCATCTTGTACAATGCTTAATAATATAAAAGTTTGTTTTAAATAGTAATCAAAGTTATTCACATTGTAAACCTTGAAATGCTAATGAATATACATTTACTCTAAGTAAAGTTGCAATTGTGGGTTTTTCAAATATGGATCTCTTTTAACATTTCTTTAATTTAATAAAATTGTAATTTCACAACAGACTAATTTGACGTAGATTTTAAACAATTAAATAACTTTTTAAATTAAACTTTTTATGACCTGGCATACGAACATATAATCTATATTAAAGAAACGATAGTGCAACATAAAAAGCCACATTTAGAAATAGCACGCGAGTAAACATTTTATTTCTCTTACTCAACGCACTAATGTACGATGGATGGATACAGACAGAAATTCCTTTCCTGGAACCATAAACTTGTAAGATTGATAAGAATAGAGTAAAAATGTCAGGAAAGAATAACTCTCGTGTTATAAATTTCCTACATATCTTGCTATACAAAATTCAATAAAAAGATTTAACATTAATTTCACTTTAATTAATTAACATTACGTAATACGGAAATGAATGGTTTTATGTTGGTAGTCATAGACAAAGACAAGTGATCACCAACATAAAAATATTTATCATCGAGTTGAACACATTAGATATTTTATTTTCCATGTAAACAAAACATGTTGCGCTGTTAAAATTTTATACTTCACTAGAATACTTTTATTTTTAATGTAAAAATGTTTATTTCGCAAGGTTTTATCTAAAATAAAAAAAATTGCGTATTTATGCAAAAATATTTTTGAAATACTGCATTGTATATAAAAACGTGACAATTTTTTTTAATTTTAAGAAGAAATCGTTTAAATTCAAAAACGAGCACACGCTATTTAAGAGAAAAACAATTATTATTTTAAGTTGTTTCAGTTATAAGTGCACAATAATTTTTATGCACTAATTCTATTTCAACAAATAAGAATACCTATTTCGATATAAAAAGAAACATCCAACAAAACATTCCTTTTTATCGTAAAAGAATACTGTTTTTATATAAAAAGATTTATTTGAAATAGACGTTCTTTTTCAATCCCGACACATTCTTTTCGCCAGACATTTTACAAGAATTTTACATTCCACCAAAAGGATATTATTTCACTGGTATGATCATTTTTAATAGTATGATAGACCAAAGGCGTATAAACGTAACTTCAACTTTTCATAATTCCCTACGTGTAGTTTATTAAAATTTTCTCCATCGGTTTGTATTGCAAATGTTACATACTCTTTTATTGATTCAATAATGTTAATTAAACTGTCGAGTAATGGCAAAAATGTGGCGAGATGAGAAATCCATTAAAGGAACATGAAATGTTTAATTATATATATATGTATATTGCACCAGGCAGAGATTTTGATTTTGATGTCACATAACGAGAAATTGCTGAATTTATTGGGGCGTCGTTAAATTTTACATGATTTCATAAGACGCGAATGGATTCGAGAATCACGGTCTCTAGGGAACTTTTGAACAGTCCCGGAACCCTTAGCTTTGTTCAAAAAGACAAGACTGTTCCCGCAGGAGCGCGTCGCAAAACGAATTGGCTGGGAGGGCGAGGCAGAATGTGAAGTTGAAAGCAAATAGATTCAATCTCGACGGTGTTGTTAACAAATGCATTCTGATCCCATTGAGATCGGGGTAAACAGGCTCGCGACGCAAACGAATCTGTAACGATCTTCAATTAGTTTCCGCGCATTGTACCGTCTCATCTCTAACGTTCGTTCCACGTACTTTCCCGTAAATTTCAATTCAAAAGAGGTAACAGATTTACAAATGTTACTTAAGTATAATTTGTTAAGAAGTGCTAAGAAAAACTAAATAGACTTGCGAGAATCAAATTATAGATGTATGAAAATGTATCGCAATTTTATGAAAGCAATAAATTAATAAATCAAATATTTATAAGTAGATAAAAGAAGATCATCAGGAAAGTATAACAATACTATGAAATTATGTAAAAATAATATTAAAAATAAAATCAGCACATGAACCAGTAAGAATTCAATACATAATTTATAAATTATAATAAATGCTATTTATTTCGTTATGAAATTTCATACAAACAGCAATTATGTACAGTATAAAATATGATATATAGTATAATGAATGAAACATTTTGAAATATAATAAGAAAATAATTTTGCAATATTTCATACGATCTTCCCTCCACGTAGTAAAGTGAATATTTTTAATTATTTGCATTTTACCTGGAATTCGCATAATTTTTCTAACGGATCCTCAATTATTTAACTTTTCTAACAAAATTCTTATTTCCTCACTATTTTATTTCTTCACCAAGTTTTCTTTTACCACTTTTCCTGTGCTTTTCTGTAATTTCTTTTTTCGACAGAAGTGGTGAGCACTTTTGATTTACCTGCTTACACACTTCAGCTAAGTAGAAGTCATTTTATAAATGCAAATATTCAAAGCAGCACGCAAAATTATATGCAACAAGTATATTTATCCAATATTACACTGAGAAAAATTATATAGTAACTGGCCGACGGGTGTGCACAAATGATAGAATTTATCAAATAATATAATAAATTATATTACATATATGATAATTTTAATTATATTTATTAATAAATCCTATCATAAGTACATACCCGTCCGCCGGTTATTAATAATATAGTAAGCTTTATTATATAATTTTTCTCAGTGTACCTTTAATTATGAAATTTCATTCGAATTATATTTTATATTACCTAATTATCTCAATTATGATATAGTGTATAGTAATAAAAGAGAAATTAATTTGTGAATACTTTAATGAATTAATAACTACAATATTTTGTAATTCATCTGCGTTTAAGTTTAGCAATAGGGATTACTTTTATTAGTACTGAAAAAAATTATTAATTTTTTAAAAATTAATCCCTTGATAGTTTAAACTCATTTTTATTATAGAATTTATTAACATGCCAATTAGTTTCTATTGTTCGATTACTTTTTAATTTACTGATCATATAATGAACCTATCACTGTTAGAATAAAGGTTCTAAATTCATTTAAAGTGAAAATTGTCATCGAAGCAAAATTAAATAATTAATTTGATTAATTTTTGTTCGAAGCATAATCATTTTTTCTTTGATCACTCTTCGATACTATTTCATTCACTGTTCACTTTAATATTAAAAAATACAATTACAAATACAATAATAAAAAAATGTTAACTTTATAATTGGCAGCTGTATAGAAATGTTTTCAAACTTGTTCTTCGCGCGAAAAAAACGAAAATGCGAATAACACGAACGTCGAAGCTACGAGAATTTTAACAGTCGCTTTAAATAATTCCTAAAATTTGGCAACAATCGTAACTTAAAATCGGGTGAAATTTAAAACCACTCGCAGCGCAACAGAACAATACTAATAACGATAATCAGTTCGCAAAATTAGTACACCGGATTTGATGACAAATAATTTCAATCAATTCAGCCGTTCCTCTATGAAGTGTTGAAAATTACACTACCCCATTTGGCCATGGAAGAAAAACCGAATTACATCCGAGCCATAAACATTTAACGGCCAACGACAAACGTGCACGCACGATATCAGCGGGATGTTGTTTGCAGCTAATTAGAGACAGTTCGCGCAACAAAGTGGCGTTAATGACGCGATAATTTGCATCGCTGGCGTTCTTTCGGCGTGAAATATTTTAAAATTATTGCGCTAACTTTGCTCAATTTCGCGCGGCCAACATTCGATGGAAGGCCCGGAGTAATTTAAATCTGAATTCTACTGGCTGCATTGTAACGAAATTGCGCTGAAATAATGAGACGCCCCGATGTGAGACTGGCCAAGTTATTAACTTTGCGCGACATTGTTTCATCTTTCGATTGGGAATCGAAAATCCGTAAATTATATTTCGTGATAATTCACTGGTATTGCGATTTCGATGACGAAGTTCTGGCAATTTATTCGCGATTGAAATGGAAAATTAATTGGAAAATAAAAATGCCACGGACTTATATGTAATTAGTGGCTGCAGTGTCCGAGGGAAAATTTAATGACCGATAATACCATTATCATTTACGCTACAAAATAATTCACCTTTTTTTTCTATTTATTCTGTACGAATGGAGTGATATTTTTGACGAGATAAATTGTTCTTGCAATGAAAAAATGGTGAAAATGTTTATTTAAATTTACAACTCTGAATACATGTGACACTTTAAATAAATAAACTATGATAGTTCAATTACAGGTGAACTATGAAAAATGTTATACGAAACATTGTTGTATAGATATTGATTTAGAACTGAAACAGATGATATGAAAATAAATAGTTTCAAGCATATTGACTGCCGGTGATCCACCCTATTTCAAATAGTTTTAATTTGAATAGGGATATGCGCTGTCACAGTCAATATCAAACGTCATGACAAAATTCCACAGAAAGGAGGGATTCCACGAAATGCGTCACTCGTTGCATTAATCTAATTTCAATTAGAAGAACAGTATTTGTTTTGAATCCATCCGGCAAATAATCCCACAATATTTGATATAACGTATAACTTTAACGGATATTATGTATAAATTTTTTTGCAGTGTATAATATTAGATTATTCTTTAATTGTACCTTTCCGGTACTAAGTCAATGTATGGAAAGTAATTTTTCATTAAATATTTTTTTCTTATATATTATAGTGTGAACTTATATCGCGTTTTGTATTTGATTTCTTCTAGTATGAGTTGTTTATAAAATATCTTATATAAAATTAAAATATACTTTTAATGAATATTCACTGATAGTATATTGCAATGTAAAATAAGTCGAATAAAACATACATTAAGAAAAAAAGATTAATTCATGCATTTAGATTTAACTTACATTTAACACACAAAAATATCTTTTAAGATAAAATATTGAAATAAAAAAAGAATTATTTTGCATTTAGAGCAAAATTTTCAATTTAGATTTTTTTTACTTTAAAAGTGATATTGATCCCTGAGATACACAATTTTCATTTATATTTCGTATTTCATATACACAAAATTTCACGAAATTTGTTATAGTTTACTTCTAAAGCAAATTTGCATACTTTTATATTCTAAACAAAAACACATTCCTCTCTATGCACATTTATATTACATTTAAATATTTCTAAAACATATATTTTCTGTAACCTGAATATGATATAAATTATAATCAAATTTTCAGATAACACTTTTGTGTAAATTACTTTAACACCGAAACGTATTGTGAATTAAAAAAGTCAATGTAACTTTTTAAAAAGTCTCATTCAGAAAACTAATATATCTAAATCACGAAAACGTAACAAAATTCTTTTTCTTTGGGAACGATAAATTTATATTTTATAAACTATTTGCAAAGCGTCGAATGCACGCCGCGTGATAAGAAGTGTAGTAAAATGAAAAATATTGCACATGAAATTAGCATAAAAAGACTTAATAAACAAATCAAATATGTTAAGGTAAACTTATATCAGGGAAACTTCAACGTATGTTCCAGGCAGAACCAGCTCTGGTGTACGATAGCGTGCAAGTTTTCGCGCATGGATTGGCAGCTTTGGACGGCAGTCATGTCTTGAGGCCAGCGAATTTATCTTGTGACAAAGAAAAGCCATGGGACGATGGCTTATCTCTTTATAATTACATAAGTGCCGTGAGTACATTGATTTAAATTATTCAGCGACGTTTAAGAACACCAACAAAAAAAGAGGGGGGCGAATTCAATCTTTGTTAAGCCTTCGTTGACATTCTAAATATTTCAAAAAGCACAGAAAATTTGCGAAAACTTGCCAATTTATATTATATCCTTCTTATAATCAGAGAAAAAGACTTAGTTCGTTCAAAATTCGTTGCAAAATTTACTACGACATATTTTAGTTTATGAGCTTCTAAATTCATTATTTTTAAAATTGGAGTTATATTTTATTTATCTGTGACATGACTTTTATTTAAAATTATACTAATATAATGCCTTAATGTTCAATACTTATAAAGCATGGTAATAAATTATATTTAATTAAAGTAAATAAACAAAAATTTAATTTAAGTAAATGATTTGCTGAACATTTCCAAAATTATTTTACCAAATAATCTGGTTCACTGAATCCAAAATTTAGTTGGCTCTATTTCAAGTAAACAGTTTGGTTAAATTTATTAAATTTTAGTAAAGTTCACATTTTTCTGAGTGTAACTAAATGTTCGCAATTCATACTAACGATCCTAATTAACATAAGGACTTCTATTTTACTAGCAGAAGATGCGCTAGTTTAATCTTCATTAAGAAACTTTCTGTGTACAAATGGGTACTAATAAAATTGTTCGGCTAGTCTTTTCTCTTTTTTTCTTTTTTGATTTCCATTCTTAAACGAAAATTTAATTAAATCTTATTGTATGTGAGATTATTCCATTAAAATTTTAATTGAGATGAATAATTGTTGTAAAGTTCACTGTCACCGTTGTGAAATGTAGTCGCAAATGTAGTATCAAATGAGAACTTTCATTATATAGGGAATGATGCTTTATTTAGTACAGAAATAATGATATGGACGGAAAAAAGAATATCGATACGCCTGTTAGGATGTTGAGCGCGTTGTTGCACAAGTCACTGTCACAAACTTCCAGGCGAGATAGTTTGGGTAAAGATTTTCTGACTACGAGGTCGACGCATCCTCGGTTCAAAAGAATCGTTTGATTGCCTGAAATTTTTGTAATGCATTAAAAATAATACACTACACTGAGAGAAATAGATAGTTAAAAGCACCATCTAGATAGTAGAAATAGATAGTTGAAAAGAGATAGTAAAATGAAGTATCCAGATAGTAAATCGATATCGATATCGCGCGGTCGATAG
>JABFPN010000421.1:0-48191 GCA_022817305.1 Leptoteleia sp. ZL-2020 | reverse complement strand
CAAAAAACACATATAGAAAATATAAAAAAATATATATATATATATATATATATATATATATATATATATATATATAATTATATACCGTAGTTATCAATGAATTTTGAAATTTTGTGAATTACAGCAAATTTATTTGTTTACATTTCGATCGAATAATCGATCGAAATTAAAACAAGTTTGGAGAAATAGAAACATGGTGTCATTAAAAGAAAAACAATAATAAAGAATGTAAACTTCATAATACACTTTTTCAAACTATAACTAATAAAGGCAATTATTGAACACTTAACACAAATATAAATTTATCTTCGACATATCTTAAAACAAATAACATGGTCTATATTTCTTGACGTAGCACGCTTTCACAGCTAATTATTCAATTTAACTTTAATACGCATCTTGCATTTAAACATTATTAAATGTTGATTGTACTATGGTTAACTTATTAGTTTTGAAATTCTTTTATATAATAATAAAAGTATATAAAAATACTATTTTTTCAATGATAAATGTTAGTATCAGAAAAGCATGGAAAATAAAATATTACATTCAATACTAACAAGTTATTTTAAATTAAGAAAAGAATGAAGAGAAAAGCTCTTAACAAAACTTAGAAGTTCTCTCCTTGTTTTCAGGATTCAGGCTTAAAATCTACTAAGTTTCAACTTTGCAGATCATGTGAGAGTGGCCTAAATTTTATGGGATAATTATACCATTTTCAAACGCTCTTAAAAAATATATTTGTACTAAAAAGTAATAACTTTCAGTTGAATTTTTATTATAGTTATTCGCCATTTAACTACTAATACACAACCATGCTTTTCACTTCATATTTTATATTCATTTTTAATTAACACATATGTATATCATCTAACTTCCCATTTGCTTATTTGTTTTTTCCTCATTCTTTTCCTTACATAAATGTTTTATATTTCCCAATAAAATTTGAATGTTTTTATCATTTTAGCACCTAATTTCATGAGACAAGATTTAGATTAGTCGAAGAAGACTGAATTATAAGGAAAATTTTTTTAAATCAAACAAATTTTCTATAGATGTTATAATATATTAATTTATTCTATGTTTAGAATATTGAAACAAGATTGAAAATGGCTCTTCCCGACGATTTAGCACCTGCTTTAGCAGATGGTGTAGTACTGTGTCACTTGGTAAATCACGTTAGACCACGATCAGTTTCTAGTATTCATGTTCCTTCGACTTCTGCAGTAAGCATTTCTTTTTCATATTTCTTCCTTCTACTTTCTCAAATTATTTACTGTTTTTTATAATCAATTCCTCATTATTTCAGCCTAATTTACCAATACCGCGTTGCCGAAAAAATGTGGAAAATTTCCTAGAAGCTTGTCGTGTGATTGGCGTGGATGAGGTTAGTACATTTTTTGTGAACCCTTGATCGTTCGCTCCTTTGCTTCCACTCTATAATTTGCATGAACCAGTATACCATATATTGCATTCATGTTCATCATAATTAATAACCATGAAATAATATGAAAACTCATATTGAATAGAAAGTTAAGTTCTGATTAGAACTAAAAAAGTCAAATAACATAACTAATCTAAGTTCAATATTATAATATATATCCTTTACGAAGAAAATGAAAAATAAGATTTCATTCAATTTTATATTAATAAAAAATTGCTTCGATGAAATAAGCAGTTGAAAAGTTTTAATTTAGTTTACTGCACATAAAAACCAGTAGATAGAAATCTTTAATATTTACGAATATCCTGAAGTCAACATTTACTAGAAGTATTATCTTCATAATTTACACCCGAAAAACCACAAATCCTTACCTAATTATTAACTCATGGAGTTCAATTAACGTCAACTCCAAATTTTTCAATTACTGTGTTGTAATAAAAATGCGAAATTTTCAACAAAATTCCAAAGGTAAGTTTGTGCAAACATCTTGCATCCAGCAACTACTAGTCAGTCCCTGTTTCGTCGTGTGATTAATTTCAAAGTTGATAACAAAGTCAAGATAACATTAATTTGTCCATTAAATTATCCAAAATCATATTCACATATATATATGTACATAACGAGAAAATATTAAGAATAAAGGAACAGCAAAAAGATAGCGAGCGATCGAAGGGTCGGTCGGTGATAGTTGCATGTGCCTAGAATTAATTTCTTTGCTTCCTTGTTTATCGCTTTATTATATTAAATCCAAAATAATTAAACGAAATATAAAAAGAAAAGAAAAGAAACGGTTTAAATTAGGAATAAAAATCCTCTGTACAAAATTCGACCTTGAGCTTTTGTCTTAGTTACGTTGAAAGGTGCTTTGTAAAAATTGGTCAAATGATTTAGGCAATTGGGACTGAGTAGTTGTGTTGTTGGTTGCAGGAGGTGTTGATGGACGTGGATGCCATTATGGACGTGGGTTACATGGACGTGTACGGTCTGCAGGCACTCGGTCGACTCGTCAGCGAGTTGATCACACGACACGAACAGTGTACCGAGGAGCCAGGTCCTACATCCCATAGAGTTCAGGAGCGCCTCTTATCCGCGATGCTTTTCGCTGCTTTCATAGCCACGCTGGCGTTGCTATATGCGTTCCCGATACCCGACTAATCGCTACGCATTATTCATCTGCACAACCTCTCGTTTGCAATACCATTATATTATCATCTGCAGCATTCAACACAACAACCGGCAATTTTTAATAAAGTTTTTGTTACTTTATTTATTCAATAAAACAGCATCTAGGAAAAGGAAAAATATCAGTAGCCAAAGATACATAGTTATATTAATTGTCACATAAAATAAGAAATACAATTTAACACGTAGATGATAATATAAAATCATTAACTCTAATTATTAATACTAAAAAGTATACGACATTCCAGTTTATTTTATAAGTAGAAAGACTACCACTTTTTAATAAGCTTATATTTTATCATTGTTCCCTTATTGTTTGTTTGTTGATTTAAATTTTTATTTATCTATCTTTTTTATATATTAAATTAAATTCTAAAGTATTATAAGAAACATGTCATTTTTTAATATTTTTGGTAATTGAAATTCTTTTCGACAAATTGTAAACATTATTTAAAGATTAATATTTTATACAGGATACGTGCAAAATATGACATTATTTTGTATAAATCAAATATAATTAATTTATTGTTTTATAATTTATTATTTAATTTTTAATACATTTATATTTAATTAAAATAATACATATTATTTCCTTATTTTTAAAAGAATTTTTATCTTTGTATTTATTTCTTTACTATTATTATTATTAGTATTATTATTTTGCTTTCATTGATCGACAAACGAGAGATTGTCGCAAATTTACCTATTAAAAGGCAATAAGATAATACTGGTTAATTTTTATTGGACTGTCTTGTAATTTACAGTGATCAGTTTGTATATTAAGTACAGTTTTTAACTATTTCATACTTAAAAGTGTCACTAATAAAGTACAAGATGGTTTACATATAGTTTTCCGATAATTGCGCTTCGCTTCGAAAGATTTCGTTCTGTTTTTGTCAGCGAAAATCAAAATAACTTAAGCGATCCAATACTGTACTTATGTATCATAAAATACTGACTTATTTTTATTACAAACGTCCAGCATGGAACGTTCTTTACTTCCCTCTTTTACGAGTTGTTTAAGTTCCGCATAACTTGGAACTGTTGTAAAAGGCTTAACGCAAAAGGTGCTTTGTGACACATCGGTAATGAAACGTAGAATTAGCATTGTTGTTTGCGATTTGATATCATTAACCCAGATTTTTAATGCGAAAGTTGATTTTTGACAAAGCAATATGAAAATTCCTTTTCATCGTATTTATCGATATTTATCGCCGAAACGAAGTAATAACTCATCGAATACAAAGTGCTAGTTGTAATTACAGTTAGAAAACTACCAATCAATGAAGTGAATCGAATAGCTCCTTTTCCTTGTTTTTTATTTATCAAATTATCATATCGGATGCTAAATCGATCATCTTCATCATTTGGTAGCATTTATGGCGTTTTCTTTTCTTTATTATTTTTTTTTATTTTTTTTTTATTATTAACATTATTATTCTTTAAGATTGAAGGCTGTATACATATAATATATACATTTCATACCTATACGGTACACAAATGGTGAACATAATTTGTACTTAAATATTTTTGTGGCGTATTAGAAAAACACAACCGAACAGTGTATTTACACTAAGTACCTTCTCAAAAGTAAAAAGAAAAAGAACATAGGAATTTATCAGGTAAAAAAAACTCTATTTTGCTATACACGTGATGTAATTCGCTGGTCGATAAGAGCCAAGTGCAACTTCACCAGATAGCGTTGATTGAAGGTGTAACAGAGATCTGCACGAATAACTTATTTCCTCAAATGACAATATTTGTTTCCGCGTCATTAGCCAAAATATTTGTACTTTTGCTATATGTATTTGTACTTTTTATATTTTTTATACGATACGAGTTTTTTTTAGTTTTTCCCTGGAGCTGAACATCTCCATGAGTATATTTGACAAGATAGAATAATTACGGTTTAACAAACAAGAGTTTTGTCTGTGATTTGGCGCCGCAGGAATGTAGAAATATAAAATCACAGAGGTGCTATATTCACGTAACTTTTAACAATTTCTCTTAATTAAGTTCGGTAGCGTTTAATTGTACTTATAAATCAATAATAATAATAATAAATAATTTGTTTCATCACTCGGGGAAGGAAACGCCATTTCCCTCCTTAGGGAGTTTCGGAAAAATGGCGTTTCTCATTCCCTTGTGACGAAAAATTATGTATGTACTAAGGGAGATCCACGAAAATTCGCATCTCTTGCGATTACAAACCTCACCTACGGCTCGAATTGTAAACTTCGCACGAGAGGATGGATTTTCATTTGAATCTCCCTTGGTGCATAAATAGCTAAAACAGTGATTTTAAAATGACTTCAGTAACAATAAAAATGATAAATAAGAACACATATCTAAAAATTAGTACAGTTAAATTTACTAACTAAAAAAGTGTTTTTATTTTGAAAACTATATTTATTTGATATTTTGTGTAAAATAAATTAATAGATTATTGTCTGCAACTTGTAAAAAAATTATTTCCTGCTTTATTCAATAAAACGCATGTTTTGTTTTACTAAGAAAAATAATTTGAATAACAATATCAATATCGAAAAATAATAAATTTTTCAATAACGCTACTGTTCTCAATTATCCTTAAACATTTTAATTGGATTTTTGACTTGAACAATGATAATTTTTATTTATAAGAAACTATGAAATTGTATACAAGGGCTTCTTTGGAATTGAAAAAGAAGATTTTGAAAATAATGGTGCCTGCTACTTATCTATTCTATTACATACTATATAAGCCTAGATTATAGATGAACAAAGACATGCATAACTTTTGTACTTATCAAAACAAAATATTTAAGAATGGAAATGATTAAGGAAATATACGTAATTAAAAAGTATCTATATAATATATGCATAAAAATATTTGAATAAGCAGGATTCGTCATATTAAAATTAATGTATATTTAATATTAAAATACTTTATATGCCATATAGTTAATGGACCAAATTTTACAAAATTATGTGACAGTATTATAATTAAATTAATTTATTGAATCAAATAACGTTATTTCAGACTCTGCTTATTCACGTATTTAAGTGTAAATATAAATATGAATATTGTATGATGTGCATTACGCGATACTCATAGCATTACGATTTATTATTTCCTTTTATAGCATATTTTCAATTAAACCAATTCCTTGACATTATTAAGTACAAAGACAGTATCTTTTAATTACCAAAATGCTGAAACCTAATCCGAATTTATGAGATAAATATTGTTGTTGCACAATGATAATGTCAATGAACATGCTTTATATATTCAAGCACTTTATTATCTAGTCTACATTATAAATTTCAGTTAGTTATATTTCTAGTCAGGTTTTAACTGTCCTTTTGAATTATATTTAAGTACGCTTTTCTGCTTAACACAAAGAAAAAGATTGTCTTGGGATTAATTTTCAAAATCTTGTGTCGTATATTTTTTTATGAGTTATCAGTATTATATGTTGAGAATGTTAGTATTATATTTCTCTCAATGTATTGTAAGACTGGACTTAACAAGCTCACATGATTCTGTTTTGATTCGAACAAATGAATTTGTCTTGTGGGAAATCATTCCATTAAAAAAAAACATGATAAAAAACAGATATACAAAAATATTTACTAAATGATAATTTACATGTATATATTAAGAAAAATTAAATTTCTGTAAGGGTTTCTTAGAATTGGGAAAGGTTTTTTATAATTTTTAGTCAAATAAGTTATTTAATAATTTCGTTGAAATAAATAACTTGTCTTTTTCAAGGTGGTCTTTTATAACTTGTCTTTATCAAGGCGGTTCTGTCAGTCTATGCTGAAATTCAGTCATTCTTATTTTTATACTTATTTATAATATGATTGTTTTTATGGGTGTTACAAATTTCGAAATATTATGTGATATCATCAAAGCTCTATTTTATACAGAGGCAAAAAATAAACAAATCATGGTACATAAAATAATTATGTACAATTTTGATGCACTTGGAATTAATTGAATTATAACAGTGATTTAATAATTATTATTATATTATAATAATAAATATACTTGAAACTTAGCAATGATTGAAGAACTGCTTTTCATTGTATATTTAATGATTGGGTGGGTGCGTGGTACAAATTGGAATGAGTTCAGTACAAAAATTTTGAGTTTCTTAGTAGCTTTGATAAAGAAGTAAGCGAATATAATGTGGATCGGTGGAAATATTGATGTAACTGTCGGCATTATAATAAATATTCTTTTCAAGAAAATTTATATTTATGATTCAAAATAATCCCTTTAATTAAAAAAATATATATTTAATAAAAATAACTTTAACAGAAAAACAGAAAATAACCATCTACACTAAAAATTTTAAAATATAACATTAACAATGAAAATGATGTAATAATTTATTTTTTGTGAGATAAAATCAGTAAAAAAATAAGCGATACATTGTTGAACTGAAATATAATTATATAATTCAATTGATTATTGTTAGCTATTCTGTTCCGTCAAAGGTTCTAAGTCACAGCTTTTTATGAATTTTCTAATTACACTAATCATTTATAGTCGCATAAGAATAAATTACAATTGAAGAGCCGTTTATACATTAATTCATGTTTATGGTTGTGATAGTTATTTTATAGTGGTAATAAAAAATTATGATACGTTCATAATTGAAAATATACTTTTCTTTTCGTGTATGATTGAAAACAACTAATAATTAGTTTTTTTCTACTAATTCTGTTTTTTTTTTTTAATTACTTACATGCTATATTTTTACATAATGACATTATCATAATTTCACAAGTAGAATCTATAATTTTATATGTTCTTCAATTTTGTTTCAGAAATTAGTGTGCTGTGCTAGTGATGTCCTCGAAGGTGGAAGAGGCGTAGTTCGTGTTGCAGTCACTGTTTCAGAATTATTAAGGTTCCATCAGACGCGCTCACCACTGCATTGTTCCCCTTCAAATAATCCGACCAATCACGTGCCGGTTTAACAGACCATTTAAAAAGAAGAAACGACCTCAGCACACCTTTCCAAATTTTGTTTACTTTAGTCGCTCGACTTTTCAAAGTTGCAATAAGAATTATTTCTTCGCGATTACCTTCACCAGGCACTATTAACTATTAAAATATTCGCATTGCTCAACAAATAATGTAAAAGAATAGCAGAGATATGTTTAATAGTTAGATATAAACGGTTTCTAGTTTAACATTATAGAAGAAATAATTTTTCTGCGATTTTGGCTAGTACTATAATAAGAGATAATGAATATCTAAGAGAGAATAAATAATTAAAATAATGGATAAAAACAAAGAGGCCCGAGCTTGGATGCACAATTTTTATTCGAGTTTAAGGAGAACTTCAAAATTTAACTGTTAGACTGTATCAGCCATGACACCATTATCATAGTCGAATACATGATCTCCTTTCAACGAAGAGGCATTGTCCATTTTGCTTTACGTATGATATTCCGTAATTTAGATTAAGTTAGATAGATACCGATTTTTCTATTACGAGGTCATTTTCGCACTGAAATGAGTACGCTAATACTCGAATTCGAGTCCGCTTGTTAAATGTACTTAGTTGTTAACCACATAATTTTGTGTCCTTTTTGTTATTTTGTAAAGTTATATTTAAGTTATGACACGTTGTAAATTAATTTTAATGTTTCCTTATTGTGATTATCCTAATTTGCTATGAATATCATCCAGAACCCTTGTGGAAAAGAATGCTGAAAAATGCTAAAAAATGTTTAAAAACGTTGAAAACCACTGAATAATTGCTAAAATTGGGACTTTTTAGAATTTTTCAGTTTTTTTCGGTATTTTTCAGCAAATTATTTCCACCAGGAAATTCATTTAATACGTTAAAGATTTAATAGGATTAGTTAAAGCGTTTGTTTTGTATTTCGATGTCGGTACTTAACAGATTCTTTATATGAGTAATGCATTTGTTTTCAGTGCGAAAACGATATACTGTTAATGTTGTCCAAAAATGTAACAACGATGACAAATTGACGATATACGAACACTTGCGAATAAGGATTATATTGATAATAACAATTAGCATTAATCGTATTAATAAAGACATCGATTGCGATAATAAACACCATTACGATAATCAGTTTGTGCATAATATTCGCAAAAATTATATCGCACTCGCGTATTTTATTTCACATTATATTGTTTATTTTTCTTCTATTTTCATTACGTTTTTTTATTTTGTCATATCATTTATTTTAGTTAAACTATGTGCCTCGATGGAATTTCGATATGGGTCTTAATATAGTATTACATTCGTTTACTTCAGAAAAATTTTCTTTTTTTTCACATAAATATTTCGTTCGTGTTATTTAAATTCATGGGAATGTATTCATTTTACAAAATAAAATATTTGAAATTTCATCGAGATACTTGTAAGAAGTGGTTTATTTTTTTAAAAAAAAAAATACACTGCTTCAGTTGACGAGCGATTTATAAACGTATTTATTGTGCCAAAGATGTATCTTTATTCTCACACTCGATGGCGAATACTCGCCAAAAATCAAATAAAATTTGTTTCATACTCAACATTCTGGCCCTAATTATTCATGAAAATATCCCTTTTATATTTCTTAAGAGTTGCTTGACATTATAGCAGACTTACATCTATAAAATAAAAACAATATTTCTGATAACTGATATGTACTGCATATCATTACATGAAACTTTTTTTGAAAAATATCAAAGAGAATTTGTTGCGAAATTGTTTAGTAACTCTGAGTTGTTATAAATATATATTATTTATTTCTAGCTTAAACCTATAGTATAATTTTTTATTCAATAAATTTATATATATGTAGTTTAAAAGAAACTTGATGTAGCATTATATTATGTTTAATTATATTGATAAAATACAATCAATGTTCAATACAATTACCAGAAATTGACTTCAGTCAATAAAATCGAAATACTTTCAATAACGAAAACTTCCTAAATCTAATTGAATGTTCTCAATTTTAATTTCATTTTATTTCGTTTAATGTCAGTCAACTTATTTACAGGAAGATGTAAACTACTCCACTCGACAAGAGCGACAACTAGTGGAAACAATTTGTATGGTTTCAGTAATGGAACACGCGGATTACGTTTAGTATGATTGAGAACAGTTTTTAACATTTTATTTGAGACCGTGATAAGTCTGATTTTATCTGATTTTTATTAGTTTGCACGTTTTGCAGGTGTATGAATTTATCTGGTGCTATTACAAGGAAGAGGAAGAAGCATCTGCTTAAACTCAGTTATTACATGGTTAGGTTATATTGACAAAATTCAGTTTTCACTATTGATATCGGATTCACTTAATTTAATGACAATTCTGTCTGGGGCCACATATTAAGAAAAACAAGGTAGTTTTTTTTATGTTTTATATTACTGGAGAAATGATTCAATAAAACAACACCGCTCTTAATAATATAAAAACATCGAGTAAATAATGATTACTTCATAAAAATAACGTGAATATGTGATTTGAGTGAGTGAACATTTTTTTATAAAGCAGTGATTTGATCGTGAACATTTTTTATAATGTTTCTATTCAATCGATTCTTCTCAAAACTGTACAGAAGAAATTCAGCTGTTCCCAGTGTAGTATTAAACAGGTAATATAATGTTATTGTCTTTCTAGTATCTCATGTAAATATTAATTTATGCTTTAAATAATATTATTGTGTAAAGTTTGTTGTTTAAGGAATAAATTTTACCTACATTATAATTTTTTGTTAATAATTTAAACAAATATTACTATATCATACTTTTATTATTTTTTAACACATTCTTTATAATAATTTAGAACAAATATCATGAAATTGATTTGTGTAATTACTTTTCTTTTTAGAGGATTACAAAGTAATGTTAAAGTAGATAGTTCAATTAAAAAAAAAAATGGTGACCAATCATATTTATTCCATCCCCTGCCAGTCAATTATAATGATCTTAATGATAATGTAGGAGAAGATTTAACTGGCCCTTTAACTAAATCAGATGTAACCAATGTTTTAAATAAATTTCAAAACAGTGCAGTCATTTATAATTTATCTATTGAAAATGGATTGAAAGGTATGTTGAAACTGTTTATATGTACAACTTATAATCTTTATTTTAAGAAAAAAATTAGAAATATAGATTTAACAATAACATATAAAAATGAGGCATAAACAGATAAAATATTTCTTTCTTTCAGATCAATTACATAAACAAGCTATGACTGATTTTAAAAAATTATGTACAAAGTCCCCAGTCTTACCTAGAGATTTACATGTTATTTTATATGATATTATTAAAGGACACTTACATATTGCTGATTTATTTCCATATTTTTTACATCATGCTAAACAAATGTTTCCACACATTGATTGTATGGAAGACTTGAAAAAAGTTGGTGATTTACGTACTCCGGCCAATTGGTAATTCCATAATATTTTAATTAAATAATTTAAATCATCTCATTTAAAATATTAATGAACTTTCTCATCAGAATGTATATATCAATATAATCATTATAATATATTAAGAACTGCATTTACATAATTGTTAAATAATAAATTTTAGGTATCCTATGGCTAGATTAATGAAAAGAAAAATAATTTTTCACTCTGGACCAACAAACAGTGGCAAAACGTATCATGCCATGCAAAGTTTTATGAAGGCCAAGTCTGGAATTTATTGTGGTCCTTTAAAATTACTTGCTTTTGAAATTTTTCATAAGTGCAAAAAATCAGTATGTTCTTTTGTTTGAAATATAAATTTGTAACGTACAAGTATTAATAAAACACATTTTTTAGGGAATTCATTGTGACTTATTAACAGGAGAAGAACAAATTTATGCAAAATCAGAACAGATACCTGCCAGACATGTTTCATGTACAATAGAAATGGCAAATTTAAATACACAATGTAAGATATTTATCACATTCAAAATATTTTAAATAAGTTGAATTTAATTGTATATGATCTTAAAATATTAATTTATAACTGAGAGTTGATCTAAAGAATAGATAAAATATTTATAGAGTAGTTACTGTTGTAATGAATTTAATTCCTTATAGAATTTTGAAATGTTTAGATGATGTCGCTGTAATAGATGAAGTACAAATGTTGAGTAACAGTTCAAGAGGATGGGCCTGGACGAGAGCTCTTCTTGGATTAGCTGCCAAAGAAATTCATTTATGTGGTGAACCTGGAACTTTAAAACTATTACAGGATTTATTTCAAAGCACTGATGAAGATTTAAAAGTTGTACATTACAAACGATTAACTAACTTAATAATTGAAAGAACAGCTGTGAATCACATTAGTAACATTCAAAAAGGAGATTGCATAGTATGTTTTAATAAAAATGATGTATATACAATAACAAAGACTTTGGAAGAGAGTGGTAAAGAAGTGGCTGTTATTTATGGTAGTCTTCCTCCAAAAACCAAACTCGCACAAGCAAACAAATTTAATGATCCTAATCACCCTTGTAAGGTTATGGTGGCAACAGATGCAATTGGCATGGGACTCAATTTGTAATTGTTTAATTAATATACTTAACCAGTCAACTATTTAGTATATATTTTACTTTTTTTTTTATTATTATAATATAGAAATTAATTATTATAGTAAAAATAAGTAGAATTTTCTTGATCATTTATATTAGAAATATAGGAGAAACATATGTATGTTATATGACCATGATCTTACACCTAAACAGGAGCTGAATGTTATTACAATGTAAATATTCTAATTATTTCAGGGACATTCGGAGAATCATTTTTTATTCACTTATGAAATTTTCATACCAAAAAAAAAAGGAACTTATTTCTACTTCTTCAGCTTTGCAGATTGCAGGACGAGCAGGACGTTTCAATACAAAATGGGAAACTGTAATTTTATTAGTTTTTATTAATACTTACATTTATAACCATATTTATTCTTAAAAAATCACTTGTTGCATTATAATTTAATTTATATTATTTAAAGTATAGAATTAAACTTATTTATTTTGAGAATAGTATACACTTTGACGCTTATTTTATAGGGTTATGTAACAACGTTTAAAAACTCGGATTTGAGCACTTTACACAAATTATTGAATGAAAAACCTGAACCTATTACAAAAGCTGGCCTTTCTCCAACTCCTAATCAAATTGAACAATATTTTTATCATTTACCAGAAGCTGAATTATCAAATCTCATAGTAAGTTAAACTCAATGTCTGTGCAAATTAATACTAAATTTTTATTTTAAATTTAATATTGTATTTATAAAAATATAAATACAGTATATTATTATTGTAAGCATTGCTAGATCTAACAATAATTATATTATTATTTCAGGACATATTTATGGAATTATGTACAATGGACGATTCATTATATTTTATGTGTAACGCAAATGACTTTAAATACCTTGCTCATTTGCTAAAGGGGGTCAATTTACCACTTACAGTTCATTATTTGTTTTGCTGCGCGCCTGTAAATAAAAAGGCACCACAATTATGTGACATATTTCGTAAAGTAAGTATTGTTAATATAATTCTTTGTCTAATGAAATATTTTTAACGAGTTTTTATAAATAAATACATATATTTTTTAGTTTGCTGTTCAATATAGTAAAAATGAAAAAATAACTTTTGCCTGGTTGGCACAAGAAATCAAAATACCTTTAAGAAGTCTGAATACACTTTCTGAACTGAAATATTTGGAAGGAGTGTTTGATATTTTAGATGTTTATCTTTGGTTAAGGTAAATTTATTAATTAATTTTTCATTTAAAATATATATTGTATTTTTGACTACTTATCTGATAGTTGTTTTATCACCTGCTTCACTTGTGTAGCAAACTTCATGTTTATTACAAACTCCGATCTACACTGAAAAAATTTTAGTATTATAGATAAATCTAATAACGAGACAAATCATGCAATTTGATATATGCGGTTATTGTGCTTTTCAAGAATAGTTTATGTACGGTCAAAGTGTGCCTTCAATGCCAAATCAAATTAACTTTGGTATGAATATTAATAGAGACTTATCTCATTGGTGTTTGCAATTACCAAATTCATAAACCAATAGTCATGTACCAAATAGTGTGTTTGTTTTGCTAGACAATTTTTTGTGCACCACGCTCTTTGAGTAATTCTATTAAAGTTACATCGCTTGTTGCATAATATAATATTTTACCCTCTTATAACGTAATATACTATTTCTTTTAAAATTATATGTATTAAAATGGAATAATTTTTCAGTTTTCGATTTCCTGATATGTTTCCCGATCAACATATTGTACAAATAGTACAAACAAAAATAGATACAATCATACAATTGGGAATAGTACAACTTACTAGGTTACTTCAAAATGATAAAGAAAAAAAGCTGGATCAACAAGAAGTATCAATATGTAAGAATAATTTGCATTACTTTTTTTAATGTGATTATTTATTTGATATGTTTGAGAAATAAGTTGCATTTTCATTATTATAGATATATTCCGTAAGGGGGAATTGACTACACGGTTATTAAAAGAGGGTATACTAACACAAAGCATGATTGATAAATTAATCAAGGAATGGATGAAAGTAAGTGAAATTTTAATCGTTATTTATTAATTAAGATATGCACTACAAAAGACAAAAAAACATTTTAAACAAAATTTAAATTTAATTGAATTATTTATTCATAATTTACATATTGCATTTGCCAATTTATGTATTAAGTATTACAAGTTTAATGATATTTCTGGTAATATTAATACCTAATTAGGAATAAATAGAAATATTAGCATATTATCAGTAACAAGTATAAGTGATGAATAATTATAATAAGACTGATAATATATGTAGTAAATTGAGCATTATTTTTCATTGAAATATAAAATGTGTACAAATATTTGATTTAATGAAAAATCATATTTTTTTCAGAATAAACAATGTTATATTATTAAATGATATTCACATTCCAAAAGAAAAATTACATCTAATACAGGATGATGGTTATCTAGAGGAAAAAATATGTTGCTTTATGGTTCATCAAGCAATTAAATCTTATAAGTAATTATAAGACTGTATAAAATGTAAATAAACGTGTTATGAATTAAAAATTCATAATTTTTTTGTGAAATACATTCAATTGTTGTGTATATATTATTTTATTTTATTATTTTTCAATTATATATTATATTATTTTATTATTTTTCAATTATAGCAAAAATATATAATTTATTTCTAAGGGATGGTATTGAAATAAGAATAATTGCATACAATTGTTTAAGGTCTATAATGTCAGGCATTTTGGATATGGTTACATAAATATCACAATATTTGTTCATTCTTTACAAAAGAAACATACATACCTTAACTAAAACAGATTAATGTTTCTTCTAATTTATCAAATTAACAGTAAACAACGACTTAATAACTTTGATTCCTCTGGTACAAATTCGTATCGTACAAAACTATTAAAGTCACCACTGGAAGCATTGTCATTCAACGTTAATGAAACATCATTTTTAAAACAAAACAATGATCAATGCCCAGAAATGTACTGTCGACAGTATAAATGTTATAATTTTACTAGTTAGTTGAATACACTATCATATCAATTCACAATAAAATCTGAAACAGAAAATATTAAAAACAAAAGTATTTATTAAGAGGAATAAAATTTTTATCAGACATTCTTATGAAAATATAATTTTGTTTTAGAGAAATACAACATTAATGAATTTTCTTCGTGATTTAAATGTTTCTTATACTTTCATCAATAAAATATTATTATCAATAAAACTTAAATCTTGTATTTGTTAACAATAAACTTATTTAACTTAATAGATATTAATATATTAAATGGACTTGTAATTTAATGATTTTCGAATAACTAATTGTGTTAGATCACATTTCAATCAATTCTTAATTCAAATAGAAAATATACTTTCATCTCTAAATATCTGTGCATACTATATTTTTTATTATGAAAGGATGTAATAGTTTAATTCAGGTTGATCAGGAGACTTGTTAAAATTTATTTTAAATGTAAGCTTGAGAAGCTAAAGAATTATATTTACAAAACTGATCGCTATTCCTAATACTGACGTAACGCAATCCAGTGACAGGTACAGATATCACTAATGTTTTTTTGTGAGATTGTTGTAATCAAAATTGTTAATGTAATGGATTATAACAAACTACGTAGGTAAATATCACGAATTCTCATCAAAATTCATCGCAAGAGTGTTTTAACAAAGATTTATCCGCTTTGAATTGCTATCGACTATATGAGATCGAAAATCGTGAATAAAATGGCATAAAGTTAATAATTATATATTATACAAAATGTGACTTTTTGCATTAAAAACAAAGCAAATTTTATTGTAATTGATTATTGTCGTTTATGCTTATATTACAGTGTAAGATAATTGTTAAAAATATTATGAAGATAACTGTATTATACTTTCTTTCTAATGCAAACCATCATTTGATGTAAACTGATACAATTGGATACAATTAACGAATCTATTCTGATGTTACATAAATGAATTAAATTTATCTTTCCACAACGAATATGTTGATTGTTACATAACTTATAAATTTTAAAAAGTAAAATTTGAAATACCCTAAACATGAAATAATAAGTAATAACTTAAAAACTAAAATGATTTACATTTCCAAAGAAATGTACGTTTATATTTTATTCTTTTTTTATATACAATTCACAAATCACAAAAAAAAAGATTATTTACAATTCACAACACATCATTACCCTGAATAAATTTCAAGTTACCGCAAATGGAAATAATTATATTTTGTTACAAATAAATTATTCTTCTGTGAAATTCAAGACCTAATTCGTTTATTTAAATAGTTTATTTTTAAATAAAATAAAAGATTGTTTATTATTTTGAAGCAAATTTTTGTTCACTGAGTTATATAAATGTTTTATTTATATTGCTCTGCTTATTTTGGCGCCGACAACTACCGTTTATCTTGTTTATAATTGATATTATTATTATAAACATAAGACTTAACAAATATTCTGGCAATTAAACAATACACTCATAACAATTCCATAAAAACGTCTTAATAAATTTTAGCAGTCATTTGTTGCGTTGATATACAGTAACTAACCTAACTTTTTTCAGTGAAGCATAAATACACGAAAAACAGAATTTACAATAAGAACTGAATATAAATCATCATATAAAACTCATTTGGGACTGCAAACGGTATAAATTAATCAAACTGATATAATTCAATTGTTAAATTTGAGTGTTTTCAGCATTGTAATATGTTCCTATGCTTATTTACCCTTATACTTCAGTTCAATATAAATAAATGATTCAAAGTATAGTATTCATATAAAGAAAGTAATAATAAAGCAAGAATCTTTTTTCTTTAATTTTAAAGAAAACAACGAAGCATACATATTTCATAGTGATATAGTATATGAGTAATCAATCATTACTTTATACAAGAATGCACTAAGTCGACTCAATTAATTATATTACTTCTATACACTATGATGAAATATCTTGACTATGCCTGTGATCATAACTGAGTTTTTTAGTTATTTAAGATGATACAAATGTAATTCCTAGATGAATGTTGTAGATGTGGGTACCGTTATTAAGAGGATGTAATAATGGGACATTTTTGTCAACCAGTCTCACGTTCACTGGACGAGTTTATGTAAATATTAATTAGATAAATGCACTTCTTAATTATTAAAAATTGAATAAAATATAATTGAAATAGAACTTCAAATGTATAGAAATTTTAAGAAAAATTTACTAGATTTCAACGCATATTTTGATGAGCTTCCGTTTATCAACGATTTCAACTTATTGATTGAGAGTGTAATAATTATATTCCGTTGAAATACTTTTTTTTGATTAAATTATTTACTTAACCAATGGCATTGTTTTATGCATTCAAACATGATAATGGTGAATTAGAGGATTCACGATAATGAGCTCGTCTTGTGTCAGTCTGCAATATTTGTACATTAAGAAAAGTGTTATGTTTTTCATTACTTGTTTATAAATGCTTATTATAATTCTTCTTCAATTACATCCTTTCTGAACTATATCATAAAATTCATTGAAAACTCTTAGTCTTAATTACATCGAAGTATTTTGTACAGTACTTTATAAACTATTAAGTGAATTGAAAATCATTTTAAATGCATTCAACTATAATTGAATATATTATTAAAAAATATAAATTTATTATTTTTAACTTAATTACTAATTTTTTTCCGAAAAGAAGCTATTTCATATAGAATAAAATTTTAATAATTTATATAAATTCTTTACATCGGTAATAATTTACTACTTTAAAAACAATAATAAATAAAAAGCAACGCGTAACAAAAGAACATTTCTCTTTCATTAACCTTCTAATGCACGGAGAAAAATGATGGCGAAGTGCTCGCTATACAGTGTCTAAAATGTAGGAAGGACTGCACTCCCTATTAAATGTACAACCGACAGGGGCTAACAGTCCACCACACAGGGCAATTCGATTGCCCGACGTGCAACATTTATTCAACTGCATATAAAGTAAAGCGATTCTCTCGTCAAGTGTCTATCAGCTCTCCCTAATTTTTCTCCGTGTGGTATTCTATTTTGATTCACCGTCACTTTTTGTATTTCCTTGTTCTATCATTTTATTAATCGCTTTATTAAAACTAAACAACTCTAAAAGTTAAAGAATTTTTTGTTGAAATTCGAATATAGAACTAATTTTTTATATTATATTATCCAATCATTTTTTAATACAATATCTGTTGCTATAAACTATGTTGTAAAATAAATTCATATTCAACAGTAATTAGAAATTAATAATTACACTTAAGGATAATTAATATGATTTCCAGTAAATAATTTGAATATTAGTTAGAATATTATACAAATAAATTACTGGAGTTCACTAAAGTAAAACTTTATATATAGTAAATAAATAAATTAAAAACAACTGATTAAACAAAGTCCTGGCGTTATGTTCTGATGTTACACGCTGCATAAATTCAATAAAACAGCCGGTGCAATTTTCCACCATGATCGTCATTTAACATCATTAGATTTCAATAAATAACACCACATAATAATTTCACAGTTCTATGTATAATAAAAATAAGCTCGACAAATTGAAACAAAATTAATTTTACGCTTCGTCGCTGTCACTTTCCTCTCTTTCTTTTTGTTGTACCGGTGGCTCCTCCTCGGTTGAACTTTTGTTACCCTCATTATTCTTATCTGCAGTGAGCTGTAGTGTCCAATTGGGTAACCACTTATTAACGAACCACCAATGAACAGAAACACGTCCGCCATGTGAACATTCTGCTCTTTCGCATCTACGCATTAAAGGGCAAACTCCAGAAGAATTTGAGGGACCACCGTTGTCCCCCTGATTGCGGATGCAGGAATCGTCGCACGTGTGTTGACGTGGTTGATGCATCGTATTGGTTACGCGACTTGTAGATGGCACATTTGGATCAAACGTGTTCGTAGTATTCACGGGAATTGCAGCATTAACAGGATATGTGGAAGAAGAGGAAGTCGAAGCGGAAGAAGTACTCGGTTGCGGCGCTGCAGTCTGATTATTACTAGAATTAGGTGTGGCGTTCTCGTCGAGTGCGTTTAGACCAAACACCAAACTCGGTCGATCAATGCGCCCTAGGTAAATTGCGGGACTGGTGTACAAAGGGTTACTTACTAACTGTTCGAAGCGACCAAAGTAAATAGCACTGTTAATATTTGACAATAGACGCCCTCTACAAGTGCAGTTCGCAGAATCGCGACACAGGCAGTCACGGCGAAGAAGAGATTCCGGGTTGGGATTCAAAGGGAAACGAGAGTAAGCATATTCTCCACCGCGACAGAATGTGCAACGACAGCTCCGCGGAATTTGATACAGATAGGGCAATCTGCAATATGAATGAGATAATGAAATGATATATATATATAATAGTAAATATTATTTTTTATCTTTTCTAATTGAATTAAAAGTAAAAACATTATAATCACAATATAATTTTAATGTTTTTTATTATTAATTAAGAAAAATATAAAATTACCTGTTATTGACAGAAGCATCAGGAAATCTGATCGATCGATCTTGAATGTCCAAACACCGATGACATAAATGTCTACAAAAATGACAGCCGCAATTTCTACCATTTATATGGCCTCCAATTGCTTGGTTTTGCATTAGCCTCTTGTAAGAGCTCACATAAGCAATGTTTTCACTCGAAAAACAATTACGACCCAAAAAATAGGGGCAAAATTGATTCCTAATGTTCCTGGAAGTTGCCGCCTCCATATAGAGATTTCTTGCCTGGGAATTGTAATAATGATTACCACTTCTATCTGCTGGATCATTTCCTGCTCTTCGCTGACTGTTATCAACTCTGTTTCCTCCGATTCGTTCGTACATGTGATTGTCGAACGCTTCATCTTCACAATCAAGTCTTTCGTAAATATTCTCTTCAGGTTCGTGTTGTTGCTGCTGGTTTTGGCGAGCTAAAAGGTCTACAGGATTTTGATAATTTGGGTTCAGATAAGCTGCATTTCGGTTACTTCCATTCCTATCACGATGATCGCCAACGCGAGCAACGTTTTGATAACTCTCTTCGCGATGTTGGTTCATTACTACAACTGCAAGTTCTCCATTTTCATATCTGAAAATACACAAATTCATTTTATATTAAATTCGATAAAAATATGAAAAAAATTAAATGATACAAATGAAATAAAAAAAAAAAAAGAAATTTAAGACACTAACATATTTCTACTAGGTCATTTATACGTACCTATGGCAGAGACAACGAGGACCTTGGCAAACATGTCTCAGCCCATAAGGTTCGAGATTAAGTTGAGCCGTACGAAGTGTACCGCTGGGAACGACATCATTGGAAACAGCTCCTTGCTCTGCTGACTCCTCGGCTGTGGAATCTTGTGATTGTTCCACAGAAGAAGAAACTGTTCCTGATGACACCGCTGAGGTCCCAGCGGTAGCTAATCCTCATACGGACGTTATCGGCGGCGCCAATGGTTTGTCAATAATAGCTACACCAGCATAGCTACGACCGATGCCCATACACGTAGGTAACATAGTCCAGGAATCTGTTGCTGGATTGTATACTTCGACAGACGCAAGGTTTGATGAGCCGTCATCTCCACCAATTACATACAAAAGTCCATTTAGAGCTACGACACCTGGTAATAGACAAAAATTTAAATTTATCTACTTTCTAGTTCTGTTTATTTAATTGATACTGACGATGAATTGATGAGATTATATGATTAATATTAAACACAAAAATGATAATAAAATTTAATTATTTGTGTTTATTAATATTGCAAAGTTTTTATCAAAAATAATAATCTTATTATCTTATCATACAAGTGTATATGACTTGTTCCATCTTATCAGATTATTATCTTAAGTACTAATTGTTTCTTATTAATTAACAGCTCTTACGATTAACAATTATTGATTTATAAAAGATAATTTTGTTTACATATTTAAGTATGTTTTTCATTTATAATTTAAAATAAATTCTATTATATTAGATTATATAATCAATCAAAACCGTTATTTGAAAGAAATTACCGGCATTTCGACGACAAAATACCATGTCACTAACATTGGTCCATTGATTTGTTTCTGGATTGAATGCTTCAACGCTTTTGCGTACCAAAGGACCATCGTGTCCACCGACTGCGTATAAAATACCATTCAAAACACCTACTCCAGCTCCACTTCTGCGTGCAGACATTTCTGGGACTTGTTTCCATTGGTCTTTTTCAGGATTATAACATTCTACACTGGATAAACATTGTCTCGATGCGCCGTCGTAACCACCAACCTTAAACATAATTCATTCTTAGATTATTATCTTAGATTATATTATTAAAATTTAAAATAAATGTTCAGAAAAGTTGAATCAATTATGAGAATAAATAATTACCGCATACAATAATCCTTTTACTACACCAACACCAACACTACTTCTTCTAGTAGACATTGATGCGATCGTACGCCATTCACGATTCTTTGGATCATACATTTCTGCAGAATTTAATCCAGAAGATCCATCAAATCCTCCGACCTAAAGAATGTATTAGTATAAATAAGAATTTAATAGTTTTAGAGTAATAAAAATTTTTATGTAGAACTTACAGCATAAATACAATTATTTAAAACAGCTACGCCTAATGTAGATCTTCTAGCTTCCATTCCCATACACGCAGACCATTCATCGCAACTTGCATCATAAACATCTACAGTTCGTACCCTTAACGATCCATTAAACCCACCAACTGCATATACATGGCCATTGAGAACGCACAATCCTACAAATTCAATATAATCAATGAATTCTGATTATTTTTCGTTTTTTTGAGAATAAATTTTATACGTTGAGAGTGATATGAAAATATATTAATGTAATATAATATTAATTACATATATATATATATTTATTAATGTAATTAAACTATAACTATATAAGTAATTTTATTTAACTTATAAAAGTATGTTTGATAAACTTACCAGCCCTACAGCGCCTTGTAGGTAATTCTGATACTTGGTACCACCTTTCTTCCTTGAAATCATAACACTCAACACTACGAATTGCTTTCGGTGCTTGACCACCTACTACTAATAATACTTTTGGTAATCCCCGCGGTTGTCGAGGTTTAGTCCTCGGCGTTTTGATCAAAGACTTTTGATCTCCTTTAAGTAAATGATACTTTAACGCTTCTATTAAATAATCTTTGCCTGCAAATGATATTTTAAAATTAATACACAATGTTCATTTTGAAAACATTTTAATATCCTAAGTTTCCATCAATCAATGTTTAACTAACATTGTAAATTAGCTTTGAGCAAAGGTTCTTCTTCAACGCGAACCAAATAATCTTGCGATAACAACGGCAGTCTAACATGCTCCATTAAGTCAGCTAAATATGCGCTTCTGGTTTCTATATCATGGCGAACCCAAGCTATTACGCATTCGAACACTTTTTCTTCTGATGGTACAGTCAGTCTATCACTACGAATTAATTTTGAAACTTGAGGTGCAGTTAAAGTTAAAAATTCTTCACTTTCTACAACCTCACTGAAAAAAATTAAATTTAATATTAATGATCCAATGAAATGTAACAGATATTTATTGATATAAGTCATTAATGAAACCTGTTCAATTAGAAATCATACAAACGTTTATTAATGCTAATATTATTCCAAATTAGAATATCAAGTCGAAGCATTATTTCATTTCTGTAGCTAGTTACTATTTTATTATTTATAAAATATTAATTGTCAAAGACAAAAATCATCACAAAAACTTTCATCTTTGTAATTCTAATGGGAAATTAAGTAGAATTTCAATTCAGATTAAAAAATTCTTATGCAAATATATATCTTTACAGAATTTTATTACTCTTACAGGAGGTAATAAATAATTCAACACGTATTTTAAATATAATTTCAACTTCAAGTATGTTCTAAGAACTAGTACAAGATTTGAGTTATTTTTATTTTTATCTTAATATTCAATTCGCATAAAATGAAAGCAAAACATAATTAGGAAAATTATTTTAAAATACTTTTGCATATTACTTTTGGAATAATATTAATTTTTTATGCTACATATATAACTTTTTATAATGTTCATTTTTAATTGAGATAAGTCAAATAATAATTACGTGAAATGTTGTTCTATATAGTTATCTGCATGAGACAAAAGTTCCATACATCCATGTAGATCTGCGAAAGCTCTTATTCCTAGACAATTAATAGGATGTAATTGTGCTTGCAAAAAATCACAGCAAGCATCTCTGACATCTGTCAACTGTAAAAGATTTGCTGCCGGCAGCAAAACTTGCACATTGTCTTCAGTGACATGCACTTCTGCCGAGTAAACGTAATCAACAAGTAATTCAAGGGCAGCACGATCCACGCCTTGCAACGTAATTCGTGTCTGATCACGCTCCTCAAAGCTTGTAAACATTGCATAAAAATAAGGACTACATGCGGCTAATACCATTTTGTGCGCTGCTACTTCCATACCTCCATCAGCAACTAATATTACATCACATAATAAATTTTGTCTGGAAAGAATAGAAAAATATTTTATGTGTAAACATTGCATATAAATAAATAGGAAAGCAGTCCAGGGGAAAGTCAGATTTATGCTTACTTTCTCATAACGTTGATAACTTCAAAAACTCGATTTGTGTGATGATAATTTCGATAACAAGGCTTGTCCTTTCCATTTTCACGGGGAATGTGCTTCTGAGAACTCTCATCCAATGAATTTTGACTTGCATAACGTAATAATAGACAACTGGAATTTATAGTAATTTATGCTTCATTATTTAAATTTCTGTGGATACATCATCACATGGTTGTGAAAAGTTTATACAAGCAATAATTATCAAATCTAATTTCAAGAAGATATATATTACATAATAATTTTAAAATATTGGAAAATAAAGTGTTTTAAATTATTGACAGAATAAATAACAAGTTTTTCAATGTACAATATTAACAAAATTCTATCAAATATTTCATATTTTTATGCCAAGTTGAATGGAAGAATGGAAAAAATTACATCATATCAATATTAGTATTTAATATATGAAATTTATTTACATATTTAATTGAATGTAAATCAAATATTACCAACAGTGCAAAAAATACATTATTATATCATAAAATTATGTCTCTAAACATTTCGGATTACAAATAAAATAATTTAAAGTTTAAATGATCAAAAGCAGAACTTATAATGCATTTAAAAAAAACCAATTTTCTAAAAAAAAGAATATCTTAACTTTTTCAGTTTATGACATAATCATAAATGCAAAAGCGCATAGAAAAATGAAAGTAAAAAAGAAAAGAAAAAGGAATTGAGCGACTAGGACAAGAAGTAAATTCGTCACTAAAAATACATGAACCGAATTAGGCGATCCTCAAAACATGTATTTCGTCCAATTGTGGTTCATTGGCCGTCCAAATTCTGTCTTTTGTTACTGACTTTGAGCAATGTCAATGTACCTGGCAAAATTTTCCCCCGCGTTCTCTCCCGCATTCTCGACGGAATTTTGACTCCTGTTTTGACTGGCAGACTCCATTTTTTGGCGAATACAGCAGTCCTCCAGGTCGATCTAAACCAAATCAACGGAATCGACTATGCAGCTCATCAAAACACAAATACACCTCGCTGAATTGATACGAAAACATGCTCATATGAACGCGGTCTTTCAGAGCATTGTTTATCCTTGTTTTCACGAACATTCAGTCGGATGACAGATATCGAGGAAGCCTCGACAAGACGCGAAGCCCGTAAGATAGGAAAAGATGAAGTTTGTTCCGCTGATTTTCGTTACTGCGGACACTCATCTGAAGTATATACACCCTTTGACATATAGAATTTACTGCGTTTTATGTACGGCGTTTTCATTGATATATCGTGAGCAACAGTACGCTGTCAGTACACTGCGTTACAGCTAACCCCTCTCGATAGGATCTGATAGGATCTAACGGAAAAGGAAACGTGCGAACGTACAATTCTGTTCGGTTCTCGGTTCGTTGCGTTGTAGCGGGGTAATATCAGAAGCTGTATTGCCAACCCCATTCTAAAGTAAAACTGTGTACAAACTTAAAAAAACTGCAGAAAATTGTAAATGTGAGATAAAAAGCAGTAATATAGCTTTTACTTGCTTGACAATCTTGAAAACGCGTATAGGGAAAATTTATCATTACCAATCTTAACTAAAAAACTATAGATTTGGAGACTTCAACTAAAAACTGAAAAGATTTCTAAAAAACCGAAAATCTACAGTTAAAACTGTAGGGTTGGCTACAATAAGACAAATTATTCGATATTTTCGAACAATTTATCTCCGACATTACCGACGGCGCAGAGATATTATTGCTACCTTAGTTCCGATTTTCATCACGCGCGGGATTTTTCAACGGCGCTCTCATCGTGATTGCAACTTCTAGTGAACAAATTGGCGCCAATAAGTACGAGTCGATGGGCAACGGAACAGTGCGAAATAATACAAAACGAGTGACTTTGGTAGTTAATAAATTGTCGTTACATCCTAAGTAAAGAAACGGGAAGTCAATTTTATGTGCGAATCGCGAGTGGAAAGTAGAATGCATTTACCAAGATAGAACTTTCATTCGGTATGTAAACCAAAATTTCATATTCGTTTCATACATTTCAGTGCAATATATGCATATTCATTAGATATTTATTAAATAGTAGAAATTAAACAATGAAATTTAGGTAACCAGTTATTATAAGTATGTGACAAATCTGCTTAGTTAGTTGATGAAATTATTAACATACCTGTTCAAAATAATCGTTTAACCAATATTCATTGTTCTTTTGTTATAATATTCAGTGACTGCAATACTACCCACTATCAATTATCAATTTTATTTGCAAGCAATTATTATCCTGTAAGATTACCGGTTGTACAAATTAAAATTTAACATTTCATGAATTTACAATCATCAACACCAGAGTGGCGTGAGTTCTGCTTCTAATTGTGCAGACTTGCCAGTCTTTATATTCGTGATGAAAGTATAAATGTTTACATATATCATATGTTTTAAATATTGAAATAAAGTGTGAATAATATTTATATAATATTAAGTATAATTAAATAATATTTAAAAATTATTCAAATTTTGTATTAAAATAGTATTCATATTTTAAAGTATTGTTTAAATAGCTTATTTTTTTATGTAATTTGTAATTCAGAAATAATTTGTTTAATTATAGTAAAAATATATAATCTATATAATACATTACTTAAATACTTGTAGTTACAAGCAAATGATTTAATAAAATACATCATATAATAAAAATACATTCAATATAAACAAGTAATATAGCAAGTCATATAATATATTTGTTGAAAATATAATATTAATTAAACCTTATTTTATTCGCAAATATTTTACAATATTTAATATGTGTATAATCAGTATTTTTAAAATGTTCTGTAGATGTTGTGTGTTATTAGAGAACATTGAAATAATTTTAAAATCAATGTTAATGTAATTTACTATATACAAAGAAGTATGAGTTTTGTATTTGTTTCAAATAAATTGAAAGAATCACTAAAGAATTAAGAAATCTGTAAATAGCTTGGAAACAGTACTATGTTATGTATTTGGTTTCATAGAGATATATATTCATAGAAGTTAACGACTTGCTAATATTTTCTTATAATTATGACAAGATGCAATGGAAATTGGCTAGTTCATAATAGAACATATGAAATTAATTTTTGGTTCAAATATGACGTTTTATTTTCATGAAATATCTAGATTTTAGCCATTTGAAAAGTAATCCTAATCAAATCCATTATGATCAGAATCAATAAAGCTTATCTGAGACATATAATATAATGAATGAGATATACATATTTGATAAAAAAAGAAAATGTTATAAATATTTTTGCAAGAAATTCTATAAACTGTATTTAATATCTAAAAGGAAATACATATTTATTTGAAGGTGAAATGTTATTGGATGGCAAACTCAGAATGAATATGACATCCTTAATATTACATATCTTTAAACATTATATAAAATAAAATTTAATTTAAGAAAAAGTCAATGTACTTCAAAAGTTAAACATATTTAGAATTTTTTTATATTAGTTTCTGTGTATAACATTTTTCCTTAGAAAGCTATCTTTTAGAAATCATTTCCAATCTAATATATAAATAGATGATTTCCAAAAGATAGCTTTATGAGAAAAGATGTAATACACAAAAACTAATTTAAACAATTCTAAAATACGTTTAACTTTTTATGTACTTTACGTTTTTCTTAAATTAAATTTTACTTTGTAGTATACTTAAAGATATGTAATACTAAGGATGTTATGTACAAAACGCACTGAAATTTGTCACAAAAATAATATAGTCTTATAAATGAAATTGCGCAATAAAATTCATACCTCATTACCGAAAGAATAATCACTGTGTTTAATATACTAAAGTTTTATTTTGATACATCCATAACATAATTGCTTTGCAGTATATAAGTGCCATTCTTAAAGTAACGGACAACAAACACCTTTTAAAGCGCATACATTAATTAATTATACTTATAATAAAATTTTGCAGATGATCGAAATAAATACATGACATTTGTTGTAAAAAGACTAGATTAAGTTAGTATAATTGAGAGATACCTTGACGTATTATGGCAATTGGATTTGCATAACAATTTTTCGGCATCCCTCATTTTGACTAGAGTTCTCGTGAACAATTTTTGTGACGTAGTAACCTCATAATATGGCCCTATCGTCAGTCAAAGTTTGTTTATTTCTTTGTTTCTTTTTTCTTCTAATTTTTGTCGACACGACCGAAAACGATACAATAATTTACAGACAAAACGATAAAATAATTTACAACATAATACGCTTTTTTTTTTTTTTTTAACTAAAATGCATCATTATACGTGTTAAGCAAAGTTTAAAGATCACTCGAATCTTGCAAATTTATACAGCAGCATCTAACTGCACAATAAAAAGATACTGTCAGATTTCAAGTGCCATTTTAACATAATTTCTTAAAGTACGAAATAAGTGAAAAAAAGTTACCATTAACGGGTAACTTTGATCTACGGATATACGCGTTTAACTTTGCAATACTCGTATTTTCAAACACGTTCGCACACGTAAAAAGAAATAGTATTCATGTTAACGGGAGAATTCGCGAATCCTCCAATATATTGACAGGTACTTCGACTGTCTCACTTTCGCCAGGAATCTCGGGATTTTCACCTTCCACACCGTCCGTTAACTCCCGCACATTACCCGGAAGATAGTCTTTCCAACTTCGGAAAAGGTATCTCGTGAACTTCCGGAGTTGTCGAAATTTACAGTAAGTCGCGCCTTCCGCCGATTCCAGTTGTTGGGTTTGAATTAGGAAACCTTTCTCTTTGAATGTCTGCTCCAATTTCTCTCGTTGTAAGGATTTTCGGGTTTTGCGCTTTCGTCTTCCATCATCTTGATTCACCGATTTCTGAGGAAAAACAATTATTAGAAAAGTGAAGGCAATCTCAGCATCAACTATATTTGTATTTCTATTACTAATAAGAAATGTATTAATAATTTTAATGGAACATTATTCATAATTTTATTATTAATCCCGATTTCTTAAGATTGTCAATAAAGATCATAGTAGAATTTATAAAGTGGCCTAAGGCCTGATTTTTTTTTATATATTATATTCTCTATAAGCGTGTAATGTTCGTTGTTGATGGTTCTTTTAAATAAAATAACATAAATTTTCCAAGTATAATACCATTATACTTTTTTCCATGTGTGAGTTAGGTTGCGCAATTCTTTCGGTAGCGTTCAAAAAGGTTCCTGTCGCAGACGTGTTCTGACCCGCTGGTTGTTGCAGCGATTCTCTGGGAAAAAATTCGTAGCCTCTCATACTTTTGTCCCCGGTGCCACTGTAGTACCTGAAGTTTCCACCAGAATCCACGGATAAGCTCTTTTTCTCCTGTAAGCTGGGTTTCGCACCACCAGTGAATTTGAATTTACATATACTAACTTCCGTCGCTGGATTGTTGTTATTTTCGGTTGGCATTGGTGGAATAAAAATTGCTGACCGTTTGCGTTTGATTGGCTGCGTTTGATTGGCAGATCTATTAAACATTATAAATTATAAATTATTATAAATTTTAAACTAGGAAATAAAAAATGTGATCAGATTTAAACTAGGAAAACAAAGAATATCAATGAGAAATAGAAAGAAAAGGAATTAAAGTTAATGACTGTTTGTATATTGATCTATTTTATCACTAACCAGATGTTATATAAAAACAAATATTTCACCTTTTTCCAGTAGGTGACAGTAAATTAGGAATTCTTGGAACATTCGTCAAAGTAGACTTATTATCCAAAGGTGGGTTTTGCGTTTTTGGAGCAATCTTTTGCGCCTCTGGCGATGTTAAATCGTTACCCATAAGACTTTTGCGATGTTGGTCCATCTTTTGGTAATACAAAAATTGAGACTGCAAAGCCATCGGGTGTATAAACACCCCCGCGTTTGGCCAATAAACGAAGCCAGGATTCGACACCGAATCACCTTCGTTGTTGTCGTCTTTTTTTATCACATTATCCAGCTGATTAAGTGACTCTAAATCGCTAGAGTAAGGCGTGCCTAAAATATCTACATCTTCCTGGTCAAGGGAAGAATCAGTCCTTAATATGTGCGAATCATTATTATTTAAAAGTTTAGATCTTTCGACATTTTCATCCCTTACGCACAGATTTAAAGGTTCGTCTTGCTCTTTGAAGGTTTGGACGAAACCTTTTCGTGATTCCTGAGTTAGTCTTTTCTCCAAAAGACTACTGATCCTGTTTTGAATGTCTGATCTAGGAAACAAGAACAAAGTTACATAAATTTATTATCCATTGAATTGTGATGTCGCTTGAATTCTTTTTGAGTATATGGGACAATAGAATGTTAAGCGCCACTGCCACCAAACAAACAATATTTGACCTTCCCACTTGTTTGGACCAGTAAATTGATGTGTGATACTTCTCAATACTTTTTGGCGCTTACCATTCTGTTCCTCCGATCAAAATGGTTATGTATATTGTATTATATAACCTAGATATTATGACCTTTACATATATATACCTTTGAAATGCCTGGGGTGTCTTCTCCCTCTTGTCAATCGGACATTTATCCTCGTGTCCAGGAGTTCCGGGCAAAATGGTTCCATAATTCTTATAAATTAAGTGACAAATGTCTGCCTTCTTGGGCTTTCTACCCCTTCTAGGTTTGCTATTATCTAACGTGATTTCCCCCATATAGGGAAGATCTGAATACTTCATGGGTGGCCGTGAGAGGGGTTGCACCGGATACTTTTGAGAGTTTGCCAAAGGGCAAGAATTGGGCTGGGCGGCAGCGGAAGTTATGACCGATCGTCGGAAGTTGGAAACCGGTGATGTTGGCTGGGCTTGTGTCACCGGTGGGCAGAGTTCCTTTTGAATGATTGCAATTCTTTGCAGCCAATGTTGGACATCGGCGATGGGGTTCGGGATTGTAGGCGAAGCTGGCGTTGAGGCCGGCGAAATTGTGGTTGGCTCGGGTGCCGGAACTGTGGTTGAGTTCAGAGCTTCTTGCGCCAGTGCCGCCTCATAGTGGTCCAGGTATTCCGGTGGCAACGCTTGATGATGGAATTTCAACTTCCATCGAGCTTTTCTACGACTCCGACTATAATTTAAGGTCATCTGTTAATCATTTCATTTATATTATAATCATTTATTGCAGTATAATGATTTGCAGATATTATTTATTGTGAGAATATTTCTTACTTAGAATTTTTAAAAGTTTATAAAGTGGAGTATAAACAATTTTCGAAATTTTATAATAGATTGGTCATATGGCCAAACAAGTTCCAAAAAGAGAACCGTGCTGTTCACATGTGTTAACTCTACCGTACCATTAAATATAATTTCTTTTTCAATGCGTCTCAATCGTATTTGAAGTAAAATAAGAATGATTTCAATTGCAACCGTATTTTCAGTTCAATTAATGGAATAATTAAAATATATACCTTGGTCTAACTTTATTGATGTCAGCCATTGACTTATCCAATAATTTCTCATTGTTGTCGAATGTGTTTTGATGTTTCTGACTAATTTGTTCATCATCACTTGTACTGGGGATGCTATCAACGTCATCTTGAACACTGTAAAATAAACACATACAAAATTAATTGAACCTAATATGTGTTCAGTGGCAACTTAGTTGTCATATACGAATCATTTATATTTAAGTACTATTTTAATTGCACTGGTTTTACTATACAATTGTATTTACTCAATCGAATTCTATTGTGATGTCAGTAATATACTTTTATGATTACTTATAGTCGTTCTATTTTAATCGATTAATTTTGAAAATTGAAAGCCATTTGATTTGGCACTGACTTGCTAGCATTGGAGTCTATTTCTTGTGGTTCTTGTTTGACGGTCATGTAAAGAAGTGAAGGCACTGAACACTGAGTGTCCTGTTTAATGTGAGCAGGGTGGTTGAATATTGGATCTTCTGTACGCGAACAGTCCAAGCCGGTTGACTTTGAACAGATACCGACTTCTTCGGTCTGCATAATACCCCCTGTAAAAAATTATAATAATTAAAATAAAATATTAAAATATCAACTTGGTTAATTTACAATCAGAAAATCATATTTTTTTTCAATTGAAAAATAACATTATTAAATTGAAGGTATTAACCAAAAATAAATTGAAAATGAAACTATGTTTGAAAAACAGTATTTTGTGTAATAAATAAAGTGTATTAAATAATTGTGTTATTATAAGAAGTTAAATATTAGTATTCTATGATATTAGTATGTAGTTAATACTAGGCAATATTATTTATTGTTCAAAAATAGCATCAGAAAGTAATGTTTCAATTTTTTACATTTTTTTTTCTCAAGACTGTATTATTATGTTTGACAAAGTAAATATTTTCTATCGTGTCATTTGTATCAACAATTGCAATATTCTTCATCCGTCTTTGTTTTGGTAATTATGCAAATTCTTCATTAAACCAGAAATGGGAAATACTGTGTAAAATGATAAATCCGTACTGTTGCAATGGATTTAACAATCGTGACGTAAATCGATCGAAATTTGATACTTTCCGACTTGCATACTAAAATGGTAGAACGCGTTACATCATTTTTAAAAGACACGTTTTGTCTTGTTGCAAATGTGCTTTTTCGAATTTCGAAATCGTACTATTTTAAGAAGGCTGAACTACTGCGGATGATTGTACATATCTGCCCACACAACACGCAGAGCTGCCCGATGGACAAATGGAGAAAAAACAGATGTTGCGTAAATTCACATACGTTCCTTTAATACATCCTCGATCGATAAATAACACAATTATTTTGTATCAAATTACATAACAGTGCAAAATTTCTTTAGTGAAATCAATCCGTCGATTTGAAAAAGTCGAGAATAGGAGAGATATTTGAGGCTGACTTCTTGCGCGACATATTTTCATTTGTCTGAACGAATTTATTTATTCAGACTTATTTATTTGTTGTGATTCATAATAACAAAGAACGAAGTGATATTGGAGCATTTACAATTACTGTTTGACACCGAAGATTCTGAAATTTCAATTTTTGTTTTGTTAAAAACAATTAATACAAATTAAATGTTCTTGGATAATTCTTTTATATCTTATATAAAGAAAATAATGTTTGGTATAAAGTGTTATTTTTGTTTCAAAATGGAAATGTACTTTTTTCATTGATCGGTAAAATAACAATGTTCAGATCTTATGTTAGATATGATACAATGTAATATATGCATAGTATCAGACTTTACAATTAGAGAGATATTTTTTAATATCAAATATGTTTTGATTTTAATATTTTTTCATGAGATTTGACGACTTAAAATAAATAATAAGGCTCAGTAGCATTTTCATTACTAGATTTCTTTAATTTAAGTTAAAAAAAAAGTATTTAACTCGTGTTATTCGTATTATATTAATGGTAAAATCAGATACATAAATATTTATAGAATGAATCATATTTTTAACTTCCAAGTCTTATCTAAAACAGACATATAATTTTATATGAATTCAAATCATTTATGGAGAGTCGGATAGAATTTAAAATTAGTAAATAATTATTTATACACGAAACCATAAATTTGTTACATCTTAAAATTTACGAAAACAAATTTCTTTCTTTTCGTTTCCAAAATGTTTAATTTCAGTTAAACGATTAATTAAAAGATTGATTTTCTTAGACTTTTTGATATATAATAATTTGTTAAATAATTTATCGTTTGTCATATGGTATTCATTATGATAATTTCATAAGAAATTTTTTGCATTTTATATCCATTCATAACGTAATAAAGAAAAATTAAAAAATTAATAAATTAATATAGGTATAAAAAATAGTTAATCAAGTGAAAAGATCAAATTCATTATCTATATATTTTATGAAATAAAGTATATTATTTATTTTTCAAATTTTAATTCATAAATAAATATTATGAATAATTAACATTACATCTTATGTTTAAAAAAAATGAATCTCGTATAAAAGTTACTAACTTATAACATGCAATGCAAATTATTTTAGAAGAATTCACATTTAAACTAAATTATCGACAAATTAAAAATTGGTGGTCATAAAAAGTAATACAAATGTTAAGAAATATTTTAGTTTTTATCTGATTATACCTATATTTTTCAGTAGAATATAATATTAAAACATTACTACAATTGGCATCAACATTGGCACAAAAATTGACTTTACAATTTAATTGTCAAGTTTTTCGCATACTTATACCTCAAATTTCATAATTAAATAAAATTTAACAGATATTTATTACAAAAAATACAATAATGTTATATAATAAATTTAAAAGTCTTTGTAATTATATGTAATATAATAATTAATGTTACATATATATAATGAATTTGAGAATATAAAACAAAAGGATAAATGATTGCAATTGTTTAATTTTTTTAAATAAGTAATTAGTAAATTTAATATAAGAAAATTATTATCTCAGTTAAAAAGAATGCTATACGAAGACATTCACTTTTGTCAAAATTATAATTACTTGCAAAAACTGTTAACAGTTACATCTGTCATAATTTTATTTTTATTAGCTTTTGTTCGAAGAAAACTCCGCCTTTCGAAATAAAACTATAACGGTATTATTAATTTTAACATTATTATTGTTTACAAACACATTTCTAAAATTGGTTCAATGCTCTTTGAATGGAGCGGAATATAGTTTGGGCCATTTATATAATACCGCGGATACGTATTAACAAAGACATCATTTTTATTTATGTTGCGCGCAAAGACATTGCTACGACTGGTCCAATAATCCAATTTTCTACTATAAACTTCCAGTGAAATAAACAATAAACATTTTCAACTGCAAGTTAACTCTAAATCCAAACGTGCTCAAAAAATTACCGTTCGTGTGCAGAAAAAATAAGCAATCAAAAACTTTTTCACGAATACCTTTCAAACAAGCGTGAAAAATAGTAATTCTCTAAAAATAAGAAAATAATGGTGTTTTTGAAGCCAAATTTCCACTGAAAATAACCCAAAACTATGTCGACATTTTTTGCCGTTTATTTTAAAAACGTTGGAGAAAAAAAAAGACTTGAATATTTTTGTCCTTTACAATGTTCATAGATATTGCATAATTATTCATCGCATCCATAACTTTCGAACTCAATCCTGAGAAAAATATCGCGGACAGATATGAAACGAATAATTCTTTTCCTCTAATTTTATTTTCTCAAAAATAAAAAATATAATTGTAGTTCAACCTTTTTCGACGATATCATTTTCAACTCATTATCTAACAATGTAATTGCTATTAAGCAATTTAAGGAAAGTTAACAAAGACCAATTTGTTAACAAGTAACAAGGCTTTAAAAGTAAAAACAATTTAGGGGAAAGTATGTATCAAATCAAGAAAATAGATACAAGTACTGTAAAAGTTGCTGGCATCTTTTTATAGGTAAGCCAACTTTTTAATCCAAACAAAACGGCCCTGAACGCCACCCCCCAAAGTCCCCCAAAGAATGTAAAAAGACGCAACCGTGTTCCGGCACTTTTTCGTGCGGCTATTTATAATAAGCGTAAGACGATATGCATTTTCCTTAAACGATCTCCGCGAAATCCTGATCATAAAACGCCAAAAATTTGCAACGCGTGCCAGATATTTTTGCTCTCCGCGGCTATCTCGACAATGCTTTCGAATGCGCGCAACATTTTTGCTCGGCCGCGCAAACGCGCTTTGGAAAATCCGCGGAAAAGCTCCGATCGTCGGAGGTTCGATATTAGGCGCGGACAATTGCACGCGAAAACGCAAAAACGTCAACGATCCGTCGATCGGGTTTCACCGCGAGCCCCACCACCCCCCTCCCCACCCCCTCGCCCCGCCCCACCGCGCCGCCCGAAATTGAATTTTTCTTTTCGGCTTCCCAAAGAATATCGTATATTTTGGGAGAAATGTGCGCCGCGTTAAGCTAAGAATAGCACGCGGAAATTCGAGGACTCGCAAGGGAATCTCTCGGGGTCTCGCGCTTAAATTTTATTTCGACGCGGCTCATTCTAAACACGACCATAAGCGGTCTAATTTAACGACCCTCCTCGCGCCGAACGCGAGCGCGCCTCGGCCCGAGCGGTATTGTCGGGCGCCTCGTCCGATGATAAGACGGAAAAATCGTCCGAGGGAAAGAGGTCGGGGATCGGCGCGTTATGTCCAAAATTAGAAAATATAACACTTAAGAGCCAAACACGGCAATATAATACATTGCGTCCGGCGATGACTCGAAATATCGTTTTCGTGGGAAGTATTTTAAATACACATTCGGTTCAGACTTTATATAGTAAACCGAAATGCGTGTCTTGCGTTACTTCTCGGTCCGCTTTTTTCCTGCGAAACCAACGAATAAAAAAAGACTCCGCTCATAAAAAAATATAAATAAGTTGAACAAAAAAAAATAGAGAAAAAAAATGGAATCAATAACATTTTCAAATATAAAATAAAAAAAAAAGAAAAAGAAATTGCTGAGGATTAAGGCTAAATTTAAAGAAATTGTCATCGTTCGTACTTGGAGGTTGTATTTCAGTGGAATGGTAAAAATGGCAAAACGACTTTAAATCAGGGCTGCGTTCGATTCGCCAGCCCGATTCGAAACCGATTGTGTTTTAATGTTTATTCAACGGTTTATCTAGGGCACAGCTGGAGAGTTGCGGCGCGAAATATGACTTTTATAACGCACTCACCTGTAACGGGAAATGTGCTTTCCGGCAACATGAACACAGCCACTTATCACAATCCGGTTTTCTTCGAGTGTGACTTTGGACCGGCGTCGATCGGTCCCAAACGTGAAATCACGTGTCCGCGCCTCAATCGTCGCTCAAACGTGAGATCATCGTCCCTCGATCGGCGAGTCCGCTTGCGACGAACCTTTTTTCACCCACTTTAGCACTAAAACACACCAATAAGGGTCCAATTACATAATGGTCCACGTTGATCGAACATTTATAAATAACTGCGGCGTTCCAGGCCGCTTCGCTGTGCCCGTGGGAAAGGAACTTTTGGCGCTGCCACGATTGAAATGCTAATTCCATGTAAATTCGAATGACAGAGTTATCCGATTTTTCATCCGACGCATTAACGTCCCTGATTGGACGCGGGAATGTCGGCCCGTGGCTCTCGGATCAGCGGCAATTTACAATGCCAGGCCCCGGCAAAGGTGGGACCTTCTCTTCGACAATTCGTTACGTCACGCGAGCATTGAACTGTCGGAAAAACGCCACAAATGTCAACCGGAGGGTAATTTCGTAAGCATAATGGTACCGATCATGTTCGCCGCGGTGACATAACGAAGTGCGTGAAAACACGGTTTCCCAATGACGGCCCAAACATAACAACGTTCACCGATCAACAAACAAAGGCCAAAACGTCACTCCGGTGGCGAATAGGTCTCGGGGGCAAAGTGAACAGTCCACATAAGAGGCATCCGAAATTTCACCGTGCACCAAAGAGCTTTCAACAGGGCCCCCGAAGGTGACGAACAATAAAATGGCACAATGGCAAACTTTGAACCGGACGAGAAGGAGCACTGGGCCCGATATCAACGTCACTCCGGTCCCCGGCGAGTCTTTGGTACCGAGTCGTTTTCAAGGTCAAAGTGAACGGTTCACCGAAAGGTTGTCGAAGAGCCATCAAAGTGCACCAAAGCTTTCGCAAAACTTTTCGGCGAGAGAGTGGAGAATTTTTGAGTCGGAAGAGAAGCGCACTTGCCCACCTTGGTCGGGTTCGGAAAATCAGACTCGTAGGTTCATCGCTCCTCGGCGGGCCACTTTGCCCTAGTTGAAGAGTCCTAGAATCCTAGAACTACGTGTACAAGCACGAGGGGCATCCCGGTACAAGTGTCGGCTCGGCGTTTGGCGCCCAACGTGGGTCTGTCAGGGTTACCCCTACTTGGCGGGGGTGGGGAGAGGGCAAACGGCCCGGAGGAGAGGAAGTGCTCGGGAGACGGTGCGGCGACGCGCGACGGAGAAGCCGAACGGGACGCCTGAGAACTGTTTTGAGGCACTTTTGGCACTGTTGCTCGCGTGCCGCGCCAGAGCCGCGCCAATGCGAGGGCGCGGGCGTATATTCTCGATTTGGACGGATGGAAATCCGAGATTGCTCTATATTGGGCCGTGCGTCGCTGCCACCGGAGGAGGTGCTCAGTAATAGCGGGCTCGGTTTTCTCTCCTCCCCCTCCTCCCGCCTCCTCCTCCTCCTCCTCCTCCTCCTCCGCCTCCTCCTCCACCTGCTTCTCGGTCTTACTCGGTCCTGCCTTTTTTTTTCCCCTCTTCATCTTCCTCTTCTTCTTCTTCTTCTTCTTCTTCTTCTTCTTCTTCTACTGCTTCTGCTTCTACTTCTACTTCTGCTTCTTCTGCTCGCACGTCGCATCTCTCTTCGTTGTCGTCCCCGCGCCCGCACTCCATCTCTCTCGCGCCCGCGCGACTTCTTTACGTCGGCCGTGCGATTATATTTAACCCCGGCGAGCCGTCAACAAACCCAGCGCGGAGGCAAAACCCTGTCCATTCATAGCAAATTTCGCCGAGTCTTATGGTAATCTTGCACCGCTCGGGTATTTACGGCCGGAACAACCGGGCGCGGGTGGTTCCCATTCATCGCCATTGGTGGGAGGGCAATAACAGTTCGCTCGGATTGCAAAATAATCTGACAAAAAGGGACATTTCCATGTAACTGATTGTATTGTCTTTTTCCCGCCGATCGTATCGTCGTTTTGTTTTGCCCAATCGATGATTTATTAATTGCAGATCGAATTAGATTCGATAATAATGATTGGTAGTGTGTCGCCGCATATTGTCAGCTTTTTTAGATTGATGTAAATCTTTGTTGAAAATTTATCGTGCTTGTTTGATTGCCGTGGAAAGAAATGTTACATAAGTGTGAATAAAAATGAGACGTTTCGAATGTATAATAATCAGTATGTTTTAATTAACAACATTTGAATTCCCCACTCAGAAAACTGTCTATTTAAGAGTAATAGAATATTCTTATATTAAATAGGATTTCCATTCATTATATGGACAAAAGAAAATTCTATTTATAATAAGAGTAAATATTTCTTATAAAGCATATATTTGTGTAAAGAATAATTCCATTTATATTAAATGGATTTTTTTTAGAGAAAAGAATAAAAATAGTTTCAGTTTAAGAATATTCAACAGATGATATAAATTTAACCTAACAATTGCATGAAGTATATATACATATGTACATACCCACACTACATATGAAAATATGTATATTTTAAAGTATCATCTCTTTAATTGTTGCAAACACAAATTTATCTTGAAATTTGCAACCACATTAATAATAATAAATAGAAATCTGGTTAGTATCATCTGAAATAAGATTTATCATAAAATTAATTTCCTTTTAATATAAAAACTTAAATTTATTGTATACTAACTGAATATTCTTAGTTTTAATATATTTTCCATTAGTTTTAATAGGAAAATTTTCTTTGTACAGTTTTCTTAATGTAAGTATATATTTTTTTTTTGAGTGCAAACTGACATTTCAAGTTTTTGTACAATATTGTGACAAATTGTACTGTTCTCTTAGTGAGAAAAATTGATGACAAAATAAGATGACGAATAAAGTTGAAAGTTATTTGTTTTGATATGTATTGCATAGGTGGTATTTGGAATTTAAATTTACTAGGAATACATCGCTGCTGAATGCGATGAAAAATACAAAATACTGTTAAGAAAACGTATCATATCAAATAATTAATTTTAATTATTTCGTGATGTTTTATTGCAATTTGATGGAATTATTTACCAAATGGTTATTAGAGATTGATAATTTAATGTGCTAGTTTACAAATTATTATTTTAATATATAAATGATTAATGCTATTAAATGTAACTTTTATTTAAAGAAATTGCTCTTCTTAATAGTCTGATAATAATATCAAATTTCGTTGATGTTTTAGGATTGGCTTTATATGGTGAGATGGTTCATTCTACTAATACCAAGTAAGTTTCTAAAGCTTGTGTTCAGTTATATATATGTATGTATATGTATATTTACTGTATAAAGTAACAGGAAAGGTCTACGAGATAAGTTGAAATATTTTTAGATGACTTAAAGTCATCATTTAAATCGTTATAAAATTGTATGTGTTTGTGCATTCGAATAGACTTAAATTGATAGACCTGATTTAAAAATATATAACTTTATATATTAAAAAATATTGTACTCGAGTATATCATACATTGTAGAAACATAACTTCACAATTATTTATATTTGTTTCGATCAGTTGTGTAGATCAATTAAATAATTAATTAGCCAATTAAGGCAATTATTCGTTCACTAATATACTTTGTTTATATACACCGAGAAAAAGTGTTAGAAATAGTTTTTAACAAACATTCTTCATCTAGCTGATTTATGGTATAATTTTTTATAGGTGTAGGAAGTCTGCTTATTTTGTATCATGTAGTAAAATAATTTTCATATTTTATTTTAGAAAATCGATCGTCTATGTTCGACTTACCGTAGTTTACAATAATTCTTGCTTCAAATTCCTTTTTGTGTTACATTTACGAAATTTGAGCATCTCAATTTGGTTCATATTTCAAGCAAATTATTACAACTTAAACGTTTTTACATGCACGATTTTATTTCTCCGTCTTCCACCTTCATGCTTTTCTCTTTTAAATTTCTAAAAAGAAAGACTGAATTAACTTTTATTTTATATTCGCGGTAAAATTTACGCGCCATTCCGTCCAGTGTAAATATAATTCCAAAATCTTGAATGTTTCTATTTATAATTTCACATTAACGTTTCATTATTTGTTTATTGATTTTAGTATAATATATTAATTGTAGAATATTGCGGGAAACAGTTTATTCTTTAATTAAGATTAGCTAAGGCCGGAAAATATAATATATACAAACTTTTAATTAAATTTAAAATTGATTTTAAATTAAACATAATGCTAATTATGTGAATAATTGAAAAAAGAAACAGTTTTGAACTTATGTTTATTCTTTATTGAATAACTTTTATTATTGGAAAGTATTTGTTACTATTTGTTATACGTAAAAGAAGAAAGCAGACCTAACGAAAAGTGAAACATTTCAACAAACAAATGCTTCGCGTCAATCACATCTCTCAAACCAACAAATTCAAATTCACTCTAAAGCAAATAAAAGTACGCTCATCGTTCCATACCGGTATTCCGCGGCAGCTCTGAAAGCGACCGTTCGCATCTCAGAATGTGAAATTAACAAAACAAGCGTGCGGGAAAACTTATAAACAAATAAATAAAGACATCGGCTGCGCCTGTCTCCGTCCCTCTAAATGATGCCCGCGTGTCATGTGTGAGGAGTCATGGCGCGCAAACTCGGCTGCGTTATCGGATGGCGCAGTGAAATGAGAAACTAATTGTGGAATCGAGCGTGACGGCGTTCTATGAAATCGCTTACCGAATGACGACTGACTGCCGTCTCTTTTGCCAGGTCCCATTCCGGAGATCTCGCTTTTGCCCTTTCTCCGCGAGAGATCGTCCATCGCCCACGCATTTTCGCGCCGATTCAATCTGCTCGCTTTTTGTCATACGCAAACGCATATGTTTATACGAATTATTCTATCCGCGCGATAACGTCGGAGTGATTTTCATACAAGCCCGCTCAAGCTTTCCAAAACTGAGCACGTCTGAAAAGCTATTTTATTACTTTTTTCTATTGTATATACATACTTTTAATTTAAGACGAAAATTATGTACTGACAGAAGTTTACGCTATATTTTATAATAAAAAACTCGGGCATGGGTTGTGATATTCCTTATAATATGAAATAGTTTTTTTTTTTAAATATTGGAAAAAATGTTAGCAAGGGATAGAACCCGTTACCCTGCAGTTACCAGTCACGCCTCTTACCACAGCACTACGCAACTATTTTTTACTTGGCGTTTTGTTTAACTTTAGTTTGGATGTAAGAAGAGCGTGTAGTAACTACTAATAAATTTATTTCAGTTTAAAAGTTAGTTTTGTAGTATACGATGTTAATTTAAGAAATGTAAAGAAGACGTTTTTATTTCATAGGCAATTTTAATTGAAAATCTAATTTTTATTTCTTTATTTATTAGTTATTCAATTGAAATAGGCATATTTCGTTTGAGTAATAAATTTGCAGGAGTGACGGGTAGGAATGTTTGAAAAATCTGTTCTGATATTTACATTTAATATCCAGGTTCGAACTAATTACGCAGGTAATTAGGTTTGATTTAAAATTATCGCGTTGAAATGGCAACAGTCGGCCTTTTCTCCAAATGTTAATTGTCAAAATTTAAAAATTTTGTACGTTCAGAGAGTTTATTAACAGTAGTTAATTAGATGTTTATGTCACGGTGCATCTGAACTGTTATTTATTAGTTGTAACTTTTATGCCGGTGATTATTAATGTACAATAAATGATAAAGATATATCGATCGATGAAAAACGATCAAAGTGCAGTTATTGATGGAAACTAATAAATAGGAAATAATCATGATGGCATCGATCAATTGTATATGCAATAGTGATTGTACGAAATCCTGTTTTCACTTCTTGCTATTTATAGAAATCTCATAAGATTTAATATAATTGGAGGATAACATTCGCTTTTATACGTCTTTTTCATAAGTTATAATTCGTCATTGTAGATCATAAGTGTTACAAAATAAAAGTAGCAGAGTTAATGAAAATAATTTTTTTTACAAAAAAGTAAGATCAATAATATATTTGATTATTAATACATTAAATTTAACCCGATATTACTATCTAAATGTGTTTCAGTTAAATTAAATTAAAGAATACTAATTTAAATATAATATAAAACTTTTTTTATCGTCACTTTCACTCTATTAACGATGCAAATCAGTGACATAACAAAAAGTTACTATAAAAATTCAGTACTATTCTTCAATCATTTGTATTACTTTTTCTTATTATAATTTCCGAGTAGAAACATTTTAATATCCTACTGTTCTAATGTCTGCATTAAATTTCAAGCACAAATTCATTGGATTCAAATTCATGTATCAGTACATTAAAATTGATTATACAAGAGCATTAAACTTCACGTATTTGCTTATAATCTTAGTATATGTTAGATTGAAAATTCAGTATTTGAGATCGAACTCCTCGTAATTATCTTCAATTTCTTTATATTCTTCAGGGTAATGAAATTGTAATGAAAGTTTGAATTTGAATATATAATCTGAATTACTCTCTTACATTTAATACAGTAGTTTTGCAATGTCATAATAATCTAAAAAGGTGTGATAAATTTTAATCAAAATTTGCCCTCGGACACGTAACCTCTGCAATCATATTATGAAATCAGTCTAACAAATTTTCCTCCAATTCTTTTTCTCGCGTGTTAAGTAAAGCCATATTCAATCCCTCGCCTCGCTTACGAATAATCTCGTAAACGAGCAGTCGCTCATTTCTGCGTAATAACCTTTTTCTGCGATTGCGTGAAAAAAAGAAGAAAAAAAGAGAAAGATAAAAGAAAAAGAACACGAGAGGATAAAGAAGAAGAGGGGCAAAAAGAGAAGTGGCAGCCAGGTGTCCCAGTGCGGGGCTCAAATGATGCCAGTGTCATTCGCTTATATCGATGCAAATATGCGAATACGATCGATATTCATTGTAGCTCGCGTCAAGCTTGGTCGCGCGAGATAAAACCCGATGCCTCGTATGGAAAAGGAGTCGTTGGCGTATCCCCGAGCGTTGGGTATCGGTCCCGCGGCAAGTGGGCGGGGTGGTTTCGACCTATAAGGAATATAATGCGAGTACGCCTCCACATACTGGTATTCCACGCATATAAAATCGCCGACGTTACCTATGAATCGCGGTCGTTAGGAAATTGTACAAGGTGTCGCAAGTGGCGTTATCGGGAGAAACACGTTTCGTGCCCACTGTGGCCATGCTGCCAGTACAAAGGTCACCGTTTTCGCACTCGCCAAGGAGCGCGACCAAACAAGCGCGCCTTAAAAGCAACCGGTCAAATTCGCCGGTGCCGGCGGATCTGCCTGACCATTGACTCGGCCGTTTTCATATCCAACAAATTGCTCATTCATTTTAATGAGATGCTAATTTAGCGTTTCAGTGGCGTAGCTCGGTCGCTGGGTGTTCCACGGGATTCTGCCACGGCTCTCTTTCTGACACGGTCGTAGCATTGCCGCGGAAAAGTAATTTGATTTTGGACATTGAGCTTTAAAAAAAATATTCATTCAAGAGTGTAAACGGTTGGACCGCTTCAAGCTCTACCGAGATACAGTTACTTGTTTTCTTGTCTTATGGTGTAGTAAAATTTGTAAACGTATTAGAACGTATTACAAAAATTATATTACTGAAATTACCTAACGTTATTTTAACGATTTTCAAAAAATATGAAAAGTAAAAATAATGATTGATATTACTTTGTATGCTATATTGGATAAAATTAAAAAAATTCTAAAATCTGTATTGGGAATAACAATACTCTATACACGAAACAAAACGATAACGATTGCATAAATAATGTCTAAAATTTTAGTAAATTATTGTATAACTGGTTTATGATCAAGTGACATCTAGTCGACAAAACGTAAACACCGCGTTCAAGATAGTCGATAACAATTTATTCAATCTCATGTATGTAAACAAAGCTACCAGAGATATGTTTTTATTACGAATATTTTGGAATTCTGTTTACTTTACGAATATATATGCAAATAATGATTCATAAATTAAAAAGAAATTATGAATATAAACAGTAAAATGATTATAAACTATTTGCAGTATAAACGTCCTCTATATTACAGACAAAATCAAAATAAATTATAGCCTAATTTTGTGCTATTTATGTGCTATTTTTGTTTGTTTAACTCGACTTCAAATTTGGACTTGTTAAGGGGTATAGTTCAATGTACCTTAATTATTGAAGATGAATATAAAACAGACTTTCGTAAGTGAAAGAAAATGTTTATTAATCAACAACGTGTTGAACAATTAACAGTTTGATTGAATATTTTTAGCCATATTTGCATTATTTTTCAATGAACTTTTCAATTTAGAGCCACCACCATTTCTTAAACACACTGTGACACAATAACCAATGAGATAATCGATATAATCATCTACGATCATTTCTTAAACACATTATGACACAATAACCAATGAGATAATCCATATAATCATCTACGATCATTAAAGTAGAATGGGTCTAATCAATCAATATCCAATTTCTTGAAACTTCCTTCGACTCCGAATAAATCTTGAGCAGACTTGGCTTTTCCTGGGCGAAGTGATTCGTTTATCCTACAATTAGCTTCTTCTCGTTGAAACCACGTACGATTTTCTTCGACTTTTTTGACCTCTGCCTGATGAAGTTTCATTATTGGGCCAGCCGACCCACCCATTTCATTCGGCAGTGCTTCTCGTGGAATGAATTTTGATAAACTGTTTATATCTTTGTGGATATGCAACTGAAATAAGAGAAAAAAAAGATAAATATTTCCTTTTCCTGCCAGAAAAAGTAGGTAATTATAATCTTATAATGTTTTTGTTCTCAATGTAAATTTCAGTTGAGTTAAATTACTGAAAATTAATATAAGTATTGAACAGATTCTTTCCATGATTTTACATAAAAACTTGTTCTTTTCAACATTACTTTTTTTTGGTACTTTGAATAAATTTAAATAAGCATAACAAATTAAACTGATATAAATGATATAATTATTCTAAAAAATTGTGAATTATAATTGTAAAAAGTAACCATCTCCATCAGCTCTTTCTTCATAAATGGCTTCATCATGCTCATAAGCAGGTCCATGGCAGGCACGGAATTCGTAAAATGCAGTGCTTTCAATCTCACCGGAAGTGCATCTTGCAAGTAAAACAGATATTTCTTTATACCCATGGGACTGAGACGACCAATGTGTCCTAATACGACGCCTTGCATGTCCATCACAATCACATGGCCATTTATACAACCCGCCGAATACATCCACAGGTCGAAAACCATGTTAAAGTATTTCATCGAATCATTGTAAACGTAATTAGACGGTTCGTAATCCAACAATTTGGAAACAAAAACTTGGTATCCCTCGCTGGTAGTTTGTTTTAACGGCATCACAAAACTAAAAGGTTTAATGTAATATAATATATTAAAATTAATATAATATAATATCATTTATAAAATACATTGAAGAAACTTTATTCCAAAATTACAATGATAATCAGTCGAACAAAAAAATAGTAAGAAATGAATTTACTTCATTTATCTGGCAATATATGTTTTACGAGTATTACGAATAGTATAGTCTAGTCCAAATGTAGATAATTTCATTATTATTTTAAAAATTATTTAAAAACGTAAGCAAAATAAAATAGAGTGATGGTAGAGCATATGACTGGTTGCTTTGAGGTAACTGGTTCTACTCCCTTACAATGATCTATTTTCCAATACTTTTTTAAAATGTATTTTATCAATTTTGCTATATCACATTATAAGGAATACTATAAATGCCCACATATTCCTGAGTCATAAAACATAGTATCAACTGCTAATAAATTTCTCTCAGTTTAGAGCGTAATTTATCAGAGTTTAATCAAGAGATAAATTACTCCAATATTAAACAATAACTAAATTCAATTAGTCTTATAATTGGATTATAAAACTGATTACACTTAATTATAACTGTGCCTCGTATAATCTATTCCAATCTATTGATTTAAATTGCTTTCTACAACTTTTAAGTAAAGCTCCTTTAAAATCATTATTGCCGAGACAATGAAATTGCTTTATAAATTTTTTGCTATGAAATAGCTCTTGCACATACATGGTTGTCATTTGAGTTCGTATTTCTTTTGAGCCAATCGGATCGCGGTTAGCGAAAAATTCCGGCACGTGAGTTCGACAAGTATAGAATGTGTCAATCGTGTACTTCGTCGGCTCGATGCGATAGTAATTACTGTGCAAAAACAGGGCCAATTCGCTGTCCGAAATCTTTGGTAGATGAGGCTGTTTCGCGCACCATTGCCGCAGTATTTCGATGTCAGATTCCTTCAATTCTGGATGCCTCTTCAGTTCTTCTTCGTACGAGAAATTGTGCATCAACGTCATGATTACTTTTACCTTAAATCATTCGATTTCATCACGTTTAATCAAATAACTTTTCCAAAGGAAATTAAAATCAATTCCAATTGAAATGAAGTTATTGGAATGCCAATAACATTGTGGATCCATAAAAATTATAATTAAAGTGCGATTTGAATCATTTTCAATGATCCTGCCGGTTCTTTTTATTTTAATTAATAGAAATGTCAAATAATTTTTCCTTTAATTTGCGTGATTTTGTTTTCGACCAATTAAGAGTTTCTTTTTTCAACTTTACCGCGGTATAATAAATATTATTTACGTTAATGAAATAGAATCGAGATTGATGATTATTTTAGTGTAACCTAAATAATATATTTTTCTGCGAACGAAAAACAGTCGAGTTATAATTAACAGCGTAAGTGGAGAAAAATATGCGAACGTGCGTTGTGACGTAATGTTTCAATACATAAAACTGCATTACTTAACTAACCAATATTTACGAAGGTCAACTTGAAATTGCAGTTATGGATTATACCTTTTAACTATCAAAGGTGAAAGTGGATGTCTTTTTTTTCTGTTCTCAATGCTATGAAAAATTAACGGTTCCGCATTGAGATTAGGTTTATAATATACTTATTTTATTTCAAGGGAAACTTTTTTTCTATTTTTATAATTAGAACTCATCTTTATAATTAAACTAATATAATTGTTTTAAACAAACGTTTAACTTACTTCATATATGGTAGGTTCATAAATTAAATGCCAATTATTGCAACCAGTTTTCAAATTCACAGTATAATCCTGTCACATTTACTGCTCGATATGCAATGATAAAGAAGTCTGCACAGTTTAATAGGTGATACTGGATGTGTATTGCGTGACCAAGTTACTTATGATTGGTGACTGGAGAGATTTTAATTTATGTACGAGTTTTGCCGTCATTGAAGATTTCGTTTAATTCTTACTAATTCTTGAACAATATAATTTTCAGATTAATGTTCGGATTCTTATTATTCTGAGCAAAAAAAATTATAACTTCATCATAATTATAATTTTTTTTGTTATTTTATTAATAATCTGATGAATGTTTATATAACTGTGTAATGTAAATTACTAAAATGAATTTGTAATTTATTCTTTAAAGAATTTAATTAATTTTTATTAATAACGTATGAACTGAGAAAATGCATGCACGGGAAAAAATACGCCATAGGGTTCACAGCAAAATGGCATTGATTCAACATAGACAAAATATGTAAGATCAACACGGTGTATTGCGTTGGCCTAACAGCGCGCCTTCTTTTGTTTTACCGAAA